>JAZHFQ010000663.1:0-179316 GCA_038387885.1 Spodoptera picta | reverse complement strand
TAACCTAACCTAACCTAACCTAACCTAACCTAACCTAACCTAACCTAACCTAACCTAACCTAACCTAACCTAACCTAACCTAACCTAACCTAACCTAACCTAACCTAACCTAACCTAACCTAACCTAACCTAACCTAACCTAACCTAACCTAACCTAACCTAACCTAACCTAACCTAACCTAACCTAACCTAACCTAACCTAACCTAACCTAACCTAACCTAACCTAACCTAACCTAACCTAACCTAACCTAACCTAACCTAACCTAACCTAACCTAACCTAACCTAACCTAACCTAACCTAACCTAACCTAACCTAACCTAACCTAACCTAACCTAACCTAACCTAACCTAACCTAACCTAACCTAACCTAACCTAACCTAACCTAACCTAACCTAACCTAACCTAACCTAACCTAACCTAACCTAACCTAACCTAACCTAACCTAACCTAACCTAACCTAACCTAACCTAACCTAACCTAACCTAACCTAACCTAACCTAACCTAACCTAACCTAACCTAACCTAACCTAACCTAACCTAACCTAACCTAACCTAACCTAACCTAACCTAACCTAACCTAACCTAACCTAACCTAACCTAACCTAACCTAACCTAACCTAACCTAACCTAACCTAACCTAACCTAACCTAACCTAACCTAACCTAACCTAACCTAACCTAACCTAACCTAACCTAACCTAACCTAACCTAACCTAACCTAACCTAACCTAACCTAACCTAACCTAACCTAACCTAACCTAACCTAACCTAACCTAACCTAACCTAACCTAACCTAACCTAACCTAACCTAACCTAACCTAACCTAACCTAACCTAACCTAACCTAACCTAACCTAACCTAACCTAACCTAACCTAACCTAACCTAACCTAACCTAACCTAACCTAACCTAACCTAACCTAACCTAACCTAACCTAACCTAACCTAACCTAACCTAACCTAACCTAACCTAACCTAACCTAACCTAACCTAACCTAACCTAACCTAACCTAACCTAACCTAACCTAACCTAACCTAACCTAACCTAACCTAACCTAACCTAACCTAACCTAACCTAACCTAACCTAACCTAACCTAACCTAACCTAACCTAACCTAACCTAACCTAACCTAACCTAACCTAACCTAACCTAACCTAACCTAACCTAACCTAACCTAACCTAACCTAACCTAACCTAACCTAACCTAACCTAACCTAACCTAACCTAACCTAACCTAACCTAACCTAACCTAACCTAACCTAACCTAACCTAACCTAACCTAACCTAACCTAACCTAACCTAACCTAACCTAACCTAACCTAACCTAACCTAACCTAACCTAACCTAACCTAACCTAACCTAACCTAACCTAACCTAACCTAACCTAACCTAACCTAACCTAACCTAACCTAACCTAACCTAACCTAACCTAACCTAACCTAACCTAACCTAACCTAACCTAACCTAACCTAACCTAACCTAACCTAACCTAACCTAACCTAACCTAACCTAACCTAACCTAACCTAACCTAACCTAACCTAACCTAACCTAACCTAACCTAACCTAACCTAACCTAACCTAACCTAACCTAACCTAACCTAACCTAACCTAACCTAACCTAACCTAACCTAACCTAACCTAACCTAACCTAACCTAACCTAACCTAACCTAACCTAACCTAACCTAACCTAACCTAACCTAACCTAACCTAACCTAACCTAACCTAACCTAACCTAACCTAACCTAACCTAACCTAACCTAACCTAACCTAACCTAACCTAACCTAACCTAACCTAACCTAACCTAACCTAACCTAACCTAACCTAACCTAACCTAACCTAACCTAACCTAACCTAACCTAACCTAACCTAACCTAACCTAACCTAACCTAACCTAACCTAACCTAACCTAACCTAACCTAACCTAACCTAACCTAACCTAACCTAACCTAACCTAACCTAACCTAACCTAACCTAACCTAACCTAACCTAACCTAACCTAACCTAACCTAACCTAACCTAACCTAACCTAACCTAACCTAACCTAACCTAACCTAACCTAACCTAACCTAACCTAACCTAACCTAACCTAACCTAACCTAACCTAACCTAACCTAACCTAACCTAACCTAACCTAACCTAACCTAACCTAACCTAACCTAACCTAACCTAACCTAACCTAACCTAACCTAACCTAACCTAACCTAACCTAACCTAACCTAACCTAACCTAACCTAACCTAACCTAACCTAACCTAACCTAACCTAACCTAACCTAACCTAACCTAACCTAACCTAACCTAACCTAACCTAACCTAACCTAACCTAACCTAACCTAACCTAACCTAACCTAACCTAACCTAACCTAACCTAACCTAACCTAACCTAACCTAACCTAACCTAACCTAACCTAACCTAACCTAACCTAACCTAACCTAACCTAACCTAACCTAACCTAACCTAACCTAACCTAACCTAACCTAACCTAACCTAACCTAACCTAACCTAACCTAACCTAACCTAACCTAACCTAACCTAACCTAACCTAACCTAACCTAACCTAACCTAACCTAACCTAACCTAACCTAACCTAACCTAACCTAACCTAACCTAACCTAACCTAACCTAACCTAACCTAACCTAACCTAACCTAACCTAACCTAACCTAACCTAACCTAACCTAACCTAACCTAACCTAACCTAACCTAACCTAACCTAACCTAACCTAACCTAACCTAACCTAACCTAACCTAACCTAACCTAACCTAACCTAACCTAACCTAACCTAACCTAACCTAACCTAACCTAACCTAACCTAACCTAACCTAACCTAACCTAACCTAACCTAACCTAACCTAACCTAACCTAACCTAACCTAACCTAACCTAACCTAACCTAACCTAACCTAACCTAACCTAACCTAACCTAACCTAACCTAACCTAACCTAACCTAACCTAACCTAACCTAACCTAACCTAACCTAACCTAACCTAACCTAACCTAACCTAACCTAACCTAACCTAACCTAACCTAACCTAACCTAACCTAACCTAACCTAACCTAACCTAACCTAACCTAACCTAACCTAACCTAACCTAACCTAACCTAACCTAACCTAACCTAACCTAACCTAACCTAACCTAACCTAACCTAACCTAACCTAACCTAACCTAACCTAACCTAACCTAACCTAACCTAACCTAACCTAACCTAACCTAACCTAACCTAACCTAACCTAACCTAACCTAACCTAACCTAACCTAACCTAACCTAACCTAACCTAACCTAACCTAACCTAACCTAACCTAACCTAACCTAACCTAACCTAACCTAACCTAACCTAACCTAACCTAACCTAACCTAACCTAACCTAACCTAACCTAACCTAACCTAACCTAACCTAACCTAACCTAACCTAACCTAACCTAACCTAACCTAACCTAACCTAACCTAACCTAACCTAACCTAACCTAACCTAACCTAACCTAACCTAACCTAACCTAACCTAACCTAACCTAACCTAACCTAACCTAACCTAACCTAACCTAACCTAACCTAACCTAACCTAACCTAACCTAACCTAACCTAACCTAACCTAACCTAACCTAACCTAACCTAACCTAACCTAACCTAACCTAACCTAACCTAACCTAACCTAACCTAACCTAACCTAACCTAACCTAACCTAACCTAACCTAACCTAACCTAACCTAACCTAACCTAACCTAACCTAACCTAACCTAACCTAACCTAACCTAACCTAACCTAACCTAACCTAACCTAACCTAACCTAACCTAACCTAACCTAACCTAACCTAACCTAACCTAACCTAACCTAACCTAACCTAACCTAACCTAACCTAACCTAACCTAACCTAACCTAACCTAACCTAACCTAACCTAACCTAACCTAACCTAACCTAACCTAACCTAACCTAACCTAACCTAACCTAACCTAACCTAACCTAACCTAACCTAACCTAACCTAACCTAACCTAACCTAACCTAACCTAACCTAACCTAACCTAACCTAACCTAACCTAACCTAACCTAACCTAACCTAACCTAACCTAACCTAACCTAACCTAACCTAACCTAACCTAACCTAACCTAACCTAACCTAACCTAACCTAACCTAACCTAACCTAACCTAACCTAACCTAACCTAACCTAACCTAACCTAACCTAACCTAACCTAACCTAACCTAACCTAACCTAACCTAACCTAACCTAACCTAACCTAACCTAACCTAACCTAACCTAACCTAACCTAACCTAACCTAACCTAACCTAACCTAACCTAACCTAACCTAACCTAACCTAACCTAACCTAACCTAACCTAACCTAACCTAACCTAACCTAACCTAACCTAACCTAACCTAACCTAACCTAACCTAACCTAACCTAACCTAACCTAACCTAACCTAACCTAACCTAACCTAACCTAACCTAACCTAACCTAACCTAACCTAACCTAACCTAACCTAACCTAACCTAACCTAACCTAACCTAACCTAACCTAACCTAACCTAACCTAACCTAACCTAACCTAACCTAACCGATCGGGAGGTTGAGCGGATGGCACCGGCAATGGAGAGCCCCCATCCCAGTGAACAGCATGAGATGGAGTTGCGACACCTGGTAGACGAGGAACAATACCGAAGCCACAGCAACTACGCTGTGCGCATATTCACCGACGGTAGCAAAATTGAAGGGAAAGTCGGAGCGGCGTACTCAGTATGGACCCAGAATACAGAGACCAAATCCCGGAAATTAGCGCTATCGTCACACTGCACCGTCTACCAGGCTGAACTACTGGCCATAAAAGAGGCAATGGGGGAAATCCTTAAGGGGAGGAGCAACACGCATGCCGTCTACAGCGACTCCATGGCGGCGCTCCAGACCATTGCGAACCACAATGCTCATCACCCCTTGGCAGTAGCAACGAGGGACGCTCTGCGCCGCTGCGCGAGCCGGGGCAAGAGCGTCTCTCTATTCTGGATAAAAGCCCATGCGGGACTAGAGGGCAACGAAAGAGCGGACGTGCTGGCGAAGGAGGCTGCCCTGGGGTTAAAAAGGAAACCAGACTATGATCGGTGCCCGGTCTCATTCGCCAAAAAGACGATACGTCTGGAGTCTCTTGGCGAGTGGGATCATAGGTACAGGACTGGCACCACGGCATCGACGACAAGGCTGTTCTTCCCCAATGCCGTGGAAGCTTACGCAACTGTCAAAAAGCTTACCATAACCAAAGAGCTAGCACAGGCGTTAACGGGGCACGGTGGGTTCTCGGAATATCTAGCGCGCTTCAAGTGCAAAGAGAGCCCATCGTGCATCTGCGATGACCGGGTCACAGAGTCCCTCCCTCATCTACTGGTGGAGTGTCCGCAGCACGAGCGAGCGCGGATCTCCCTGGAGATGAAAATTGACCAAAGGGTGCTGCAGGCCACACTGCCGATTCTAATCAGAGACAGAAAATACAGGGAGGATTTCATCGACTTCATTACGATGGTGGTGAGGTCCGCAAATACCAGAAATGCAGCCAATAAAACCAGTGACGCGGCTCTTCGTCGGGCATCGCAGGGCGCCCGTAGTTCAGACCATCCTGGAACGGAAGACCGCTGAGCCTGCATAAACGACCCATGTCATGCTACGCATGGCAGGGCGCTTAAAGCAAGCGAACAGGGACGTATACAAGACGGAGAACACGAGCACAAAATGGCAATACCCCGACGAAGAGATGAAGAACGAGGCGCTTAGTATGTATATTGGAATCATAATATATGACAGTAGCGTCGACATTATTATATATTTAATTACTATATGTACTATAAACTTATAAAATTATATATCTATATTATATCAAATTGAAAATTGGCACAAAAAATCAGAATCCAAAAAGTAAAAATAAGTCTCTGATCACGTCAGAGGAGCACCTTGGCACAGCAGGAGGGGTTTTAGCCGGTAAGAGTCCGGCAGTACTCACACCTCCCTATTCGTGGGGAGGTGTGAGTCTCCATGAGGATTTCCCCTCCTGCTTTATAAAAAAAAAAAAAAAAAAAAAAAAAACCTAACCTAACCTAACCTAACCTAACCTAACCTAACCTAACCTAACCTAACCTAACCTAACCTAACCTAACCTAACCTAACCTAACCTAACCTAACCTAACCTAACCTAACCTAACCTAACCTAACCTAACCTAACCTAACCTAACCTAACCTAACCTAACCTAACCTAACCTAACCTAACCTAACCTAACCTAACCTAACCTAACCTAACCTAACCTAACCTAACCTAACCTAACCTAACCTAACCTAACCTAACCTAACCTAACCTAACCTAACCTAACCTAACCTAACCTAACCTAACCTAACCTAACCTAACCTAACCTAACCTAACCTAACCTAACCTAACCTAACCTAACCTAACCTAACCTAACCTAACCTAACCTAACCTAACCTAACCTAACCTAACCTAACCTAACCTAACCTAACCTAACCTAACCTAACCTAACCTAACCTAACCTAACCTAACCTAACCTAACCTAACCTAACTTTTTTTTTTTTTTTTTTTTTTTTTTTTATGGGGGCGGAAATCCTCATGGACTGCCTCCACCTGGGGAAAGGCGGAGGGGTGTGCCGGACTCTTACCGGCTAAAACCACCCCAGTGTCTCCTCGCACGGGCGTGCGGGGCCGCGGGAGTCCAAATTCATCCGCAGCCCCGCATTACAGTGCCGGCCCGTAAATCAGGGCCCCGTCACCTGCACGGAGCAGTGCACCACGTGCATCGCCTCAAAGGCGCACGCCGACACCCGCGCGCGCCTACGACTCGGGTCTATCGATTCGGGGGCGGGGACTTCCCCAAGTCCTTCGCCCCTGGACCCATTCATGGGGGCCGGAAGAGGGCGTTGTCGGCCCTTCTCCTACGCCCGGTGCGCCTACTGCGGTTGGGAGAGGAAGTCAGTAAGATCTCCCTCTCCCGTTCCGCAGTTCCGACATCACATCCTCGCAGAAAGACACCACCGCGTCCCACGACTCTGCGCTGTCCACCATCTTCCGCATTACGGCCGGCAGCGACAGATCGCTTCCTACTTCATTTCTGAGGATACGGCGCTGCTCCTCCCAACCTACACACTCGGCGAGCGTGTGTTGCGCCGTGTCCTCCCCGCAATGGACGCAGTGGTTGCACCGGGCGTCCGGCTCCCTCTCTATGCGGCACAGGTACTTGCCGAAGCAGCCGTGCCCCGACAGCACCGGCGTCACCCTAAACGACAGGGAGCCGTGCTTCCTCCCGAGCCAGTCGTCGAGTACTGGCCGGATCGCCTCGACGGTAGTAAAGCCAGCGGTGGGGCGCAGAAGCCTTTGCCGCCATTCCGCCACTAAGACCTGACGGAGCTCCTCTCGGCGCCGCTCGATTTGGCGCTGCACCGGCCTTGAGCCCCGTGTCCGCTCTTCCTCGCGCCATCGGTATAGTGACGCGAGTACTTTCGCCTCTAGGTCCCAGGGCGGGGATCCGGCCAGGACGCAAGCAGCCTCGTAGGAAATCGTGCGATACCCGCGGACGACTCTGACAGCCATCGCCCTCTGCGGTTTTTTCAGAATAGCGAGAGTGTTGGCCGTCAAGTCTAATGCCCACACAGGGGCCCCGTACAGGGCCATGGATCGCACGATTCCCACATACAGCCGCCTACAGGCGGCGCTCGGGCCCCCCAAGTTGGGAAGCAACGTTGAAAGCGCGCCCGTCGTACCCATCAGTTTGGGCGCCAGCCGCCGGAAATGGGGTCCGAATTCCCATCGACTGTCGAGCACCAATCCCAGATATTTCATGGTGGACTCGACAGCTATGCGAGCCCCGCAGACCACGATATGCGATCCCGGCGCCGGCGCACGTCGGGGGCCGTGGAACACCATGGCCTCTGATTTGTTCAGGGCCACCTCCAGGCCCAGGCGCCGGATGCGGTTCACAACCTGTGACACCGCAGCCGTGGCTATCAACGTCGCCTCCCTGTGCGAGCTCCCCCGGGCGGTTACGAGCGTGTCGTCCGCATAACACGTCAAGTCAGCGCCCAAAGGGAGCTCACCTCTCAGCACCCAGTCGTACCCAATGTTCCACAGGAGCGGCCCTAAGACCGATCCCTGTGGAACACCGCAAGACATGAGGTGCCGACCGGCACCATCACGACCCCGATAGGTGACACACCTGCCCTCCAAAAAAGCCCCTACTGTACGGCGGAGGTAGAGAGGCACGCGATAACCTAACCTAACCTAACCTAACCTTTTTTTTTTTTTTTTCGCCCGGGGAAAATGCCGTGCATACCCGGCCTCGCGGGGCCGAGGCCGGGTTATGTGGGGCTCGAACCCACTAAAAACCCCGGGGTGTGCCACTCACGCATGAGGGCGGGCCACAAGAACTGTTCTTTCGCACTTCATTCGCGACCCGCCCTGCGCCAACGAAACGCCGGGCTCCTTCTCCTGCGGGCGGCGCCCGCGCACACCGCGGATGCCGCCCCCTCTCGGGGCGCTGCGACGTGGGCGACCAGTTGCTCCGACCGGCCGCCCCCTGCCCCACTAGCTACTAGGGAGGAGGAAGGAGGCGGGCATACCCGCGCCTCCTTCTGCGACATGACTGCGTCGCAGAAGGAGACCATCGCCTCCCACGACCTCTGGCCGCCGACCACCTGCACCAGACGGAAGGAGAGAAATCCGAATGGCCGCTCGAGCCAGGTCTGGAGGACCGGCCCGATTGCGTCCAGCGTCCGTCGCCCAAAGACTGAAGCGGCGAGGTCGTCCGCCCAATGTAGGACGATGGCCTCCTTGGCCTCCTGCCGCACTGCTTCCCGGACTTCATGAGCCGGACGCTCTCCTCGCGCTCTCCGCTCCGCCGTCCACTCGTACACTCTGGCGAGCACCCACGCTTCGAGCTCCCAAGGGGGAGTGCCCGCCAGTGCGCATGCCGCCGCAAAACCCACTGTGCGGTAGGCCCGCGCCACCCGCTGTGTGATAGCCCTTTGGGGCACGCGAAGGGCGGTGGCGTTCTCCCTCCTGCGCAGGGAGTCCGCCCAAACTGGGGCCCCATAGAGGGCCATGCTCCGGAGTATGCCGGCATATAGACGCCGGCATCGCGCGCTGGGCCCTCCCAGGTTTGGCATGAGCCACGACAGGGCATTCGCCGTCTTTAGGAGGCGCTTCGATAGATCGGCGAAGTGCGGGCCGAAGCGCCACCTGCTGTCCAGGATGAGGCCCAGATATTTCATCTGCCTCACCACTGCGACCCTCTCGCCATCCACAAAGATGTGGGCGTCAGGAGGAGGACGCTGCCTCGGGCCGTGGAAGAACACGGCTTCGGTCTTGTGCAGTGCGACCGTCAGTCCCAAACGGCGGATCCTATCGGCAACCAGGGAGCCGCCCGCCGATGCCAGGTTGGCCGCCGTCGTGAAGCTCCCGCGGGCAGTGAGGAGAGTGTCGTCCGCATAGCAAATAACGCTCGTCCCTTGGAGGAGCGTTCCCCGCAGGAGCCAGTCGAAGCCGACGTTCCATAGGTTCCATTGATTCGATTCTTGACGTTCGATGTGAACAGACGTGCATACTAGAAATATTGAATCAAAGCAATAATAGTGACCTACATTATTATTCTGCCTATTGTGATACCTCGTTATAAATAATGGAAATACAAACTTAGTTGTCTCAAAGATGGATTTAAACCCGAGTAAGCTGGCTTCCTGCACTTCACCATTAAAGAGCAGCCGTAATTCTGACTTCTCGATAGAAGCTGTGTCGACGCCCGATATTCAAAATTGGATGTCAAACATTGAAGACCTGTTACATGAAGTTTGCACTATTGCCATAGAGGGCAAACTTAATTCGGAACAAAAACTTAAGATATCAAATCTGAGCCGAAAAATAGGTGCTGATGTCTCGCAAATGGCTGTCTTATATCAAGCTCTGAAGCAGCAAGCCCGTATAGCCGTTAACATTATAGATGAGATGAGAGAAAAGCAGGACCTTGTGGAACAAATTTCGGACATCAAGCAGACTATCAAGGATTCAACATCAACGGGAAATGTGTCATTTGCTGACATGGTAAAGAAGGGAACTGACTTCGTGCGACCTACAAAACTGACTTCTATTGCAATTTACCCAGCAAATAAGTCAAAATCTAGCGATGAAACAAAATCTCTCGTCCAAAAATCATACGCCCTGACCAATTGCAGCTACATGTACGTGGTGTTCGTAAAATCCATAATGGAGGCGTTATAATCAGCACTGAGTCCAAAGAAGATGCTAAGAAAGTTAAAGAAGCACTAGCCCTATCATCATCTGGACTTATTGCCGATGAAGCAAAGAAACGAAAACCAAGAATCACTGTCGTAGGAGTGCCGTCTACTTTATCCGATGCTGATGTCCTCAGGTGCATATTCGAGCAAAACATAGCTGGTAAGGTCCAAGAGTTGACTATAGAGTCTTTCCTAACGACTGTGAAGTTAAGTCACAAATCTGGCAGAAAAGGTGCGCCGACTTGTAATTACATTATTGAAGTTCCGGCCAACATCCGTAAAGTGCTTATATCGCAAGAGAGACTCTATATAAACTGGACGTCTTGCCCTGTCAGAGACTTTACGTTGGTAACGCGTTGCTATAAATGTCAGCAGTATGGCCACGCGGCAAAGACGTGCCGGGAGCTGCACTCAGTGTGTGGCCATTGTGGAGAAACAGGACACATGACATCCGTTTGCACGAAGAAAATCGACATCCCTAAATGTTCAACATGCTCTCGCTTTAACAAGCCCAACAGTCATAAGACAGGAGACGCAGAGTGCCCAGCCAGGAAGATAGCCGAACACCGATATATCAATTCCATTGATTATGAAGGCGCATAAAGTGACATATGCTAAGTAGAAATTCCAATTCGATTAGTCATTACGTTTAGTTTAGTTCATTTGTACAACAATTGGATATTAACAGGTTAGCTTACTTAGCAATTTATTGCTGTCCAAGCACATTTGATCAAACTGTAACAAGTGAGTGACCGTGTGGACTCTGACCTAGTTTTTTTGTGTTTCTGCAGACGATCTAAAATAATTGATAGCATAGTAACATGTAATATTATCTAGTTTATATACCTCTATGAATATAGCTTACGATATTTATTTAATTTTATATTATTGTATTATGCTAGGTTAACTTTTTATTCTCCTTCAGGGAATAAAAAACGTGATATTATATGTATGTATGTAGTGTAGTATATTAAAAAATCCAACCTTACTTCTGCAAATTGTGTTAAATATTTTAAATATACTATAAATAAGTTATCTTATATTAACATATTTTTAGAGCTACTATCGCCTGTGACACAGGAATATTCCTAGTATAGGCATAATATTTTTAAGATCTTGTCGTTTAATTAAGATATATTTTTGTACCTATGTTGACCAGTGTTATTATGAATAAAAATTTTATTTATTATTATTATTTATTATTTATAGGAGGGGTCCTAACACCGACCCCTGCGGAACGCCGGTATCCACGGCGTACCGCCGCACCTCCCCGTCTCGATCTACAAGGAGGACGGACCTATCCTCCAAGTAGTTGGCCAGGAGGCCCCGAAGATATTGAGGCACTCCGTGGAATCGGAGCGCCTCTAGGATGGTGGAATGGGGCAAGGAGTTGAAAGCGTTGGCTATGTCGAACGACACAGCCAACAGTCCTTCCCCATCTTCTATGGCCTCCTGAACCTGGCCCTTGAGACGGGTTAAGGCGTCCACCGTCGACCGCTGAGCCCGAAAGCCGTACTGGGCGTCGGAAAGGTCCGTCCCTACGATTGCCAAGTGGCGGTTGAGGCGGGCAGCTATAATCCCCTCGAACATCTTGCCGACCTCATCGAGCAGAACGATGGGCCGGTATGCCGAGGGGGAGTCCGCCGGACGTCCCTGTTTACGGAGCAGGCACAACTGCCCCTCCTTCCAAGGTTTCGGGAACCGCCCCGTTGCGAGACACGCGCTGAAGAGGTCCCGAAACCGCTCCTCCATTTGGGAGGCAGCGATGGCCACCAACCTTGCAGGGACACCGTCTGGGCCGGGGGCAGTTTTCTTTGGCCGGAGGCGGACCAACGCCGTGTGGATCTCGCTGTCCGTGACAGGGGGAGCCTGTTCCTCCTCTTCCGCTAGGGCCCTCCCCCGAGGGGGATTCATCGCTGGAGGGGAGAAATCGGCGTTCCTGCGCGGAAACAGGGAACGCACCACCTCATCCAGCAGCGAAGGCTCGAGGGTCTCTGTCACCGGGGGACCTGTGGAGCGCAATTTGTTGCGCGCCGCCTTGTACGGTCTCCCGAATGGATCGCCGTCGAGTGTCTCCAGCAGCTCGGCTCTCGCTGAGTCTTTGGCGGCACCGATAGCTGACTTGAGGGCCGTCTTTGCCGCCACGTACGCTTCGTACAGACGGTCCTCGTCAGCTTCGTCTCGGCGCCGCCGACGACGGCTCCGCGTGAATTGGCGTTTAGCCGCCATGCACGCTGCCCGCAGTTGCGCCAACTCCTCCGACCACCAATACACAGCGCGGTTTGGAGGTGGGCGACGAGACCGAGGCATGCTGGAGTTGCACACTTCGGTCAGAGACCCTCTCAGTTGAGACGCTGCGGCGTCGACGTCTGCATTCAGGACGGCAGGGGGCGAAAGCCAGTCCTGCAGGAACGCGGCCTCCTTGGCAGCCTCCCGGTCAAGGCGGGTGAGAGCCCACCGGGGAAAGGGGGATCGACCCGACGATGTAGAAGTCCCCCGACGGCTCTGGGTGGAGATTTCGAACCGCACGTATCGGTGGTCCGACAAGGTCTCCACCATGTCCACCCACCAGTTTTCCACACGTGCGGCTAGCGGTGGGGAGGCAAAGGTGACGTCCACTATGGACCCACCCTGCCGCCGCACGCATGTTTGAACTCTCCCCCTATTCAAAAGGGAGAGACCAGAGGAGGCTGCCCACGCCTCAAGCGCCCGCCCACGGGCGTCGGTAGCCGGGTTGCCCCACATCTCCGACTTGGCGTTCAGGTCCCCCAGCACAGAGACCTGTCGAGGCGTTATCCTGCCGACAACAGCTGCAAGGACTCCGAGAAAATCCTCGAAGTCTTGCAGAGGGCGATTTGGGGAGAAATAGACACCCACTAGTGCCAAGTCCTCCCACGCGACAGCCACGTATCCCGATCCTCTCTCTAAAAGTGAGAGGGGAGGAGAGCCTGTAGAAGGCCGTGCCGCAACTGCCACAAGGCCGTCCCTGTCGCCCAACCAACGGTCAGGGATTGAATAGGGCTCAGCGACTACCGCCACGTCCACCAACCAATCTGCCATAGACTGCACCAGCAGGTCTTGGGCCGCTCTGCAGTGGTTGGTGTTGGCCTGTAGGATGCGATGACTGGGCCCCATTATTCAATCATCGCATCACCCTCGTCGGCGTCCGCGACCGGTGTGTCGGCGGCGGTAGCTGCAGCTGCAGGTCGCATTTGCGCCTGCATTTTGCCCTTCTTCGTGGGGGGATTGCACTTCCTCCCAGCCATCAAGTGATTCGACGGGCGACCACTAGCGGCACAAACAGCACAGTGCGGTGTGACGGCATCACAGGATGCCGCCATGTGCCCTTCCTTCCCGCAACGGTAGCAGGTGTCCGCCCTCTCCACCGTGGACGGACACATTGTGCGGGTGTGCCCTATGCCGAAACACTTAAAGCAGCGTAGGGGTCGCTCTTCAAGTGCCCGGACCACGGCTGAACTGAACCCAATTCGGAGACGCCCTTTTGTTTTAACCACGACGGCCTTGGCTGCGGTGACTGGACAGGCCACGCGTGTTGTGCCCAGACCGCGGCGACCAGTCCTGATAGCCCGACCTTGCACCGAATCGACAGGGCAACCTCCTGCTGCTGCAATGGCCGCCACCACTTCTTCCTTGGAGACGGAGTCATCCAAGTTGGCGACCTCTAAAGTCGCGGACTTGACTGGCCTGGCGACCTTTGCCACGTCTGCGATGCCCTCGCGCAATTTAGTTGCAAAGAGGTCTGCATTTTGAGAACCCAATGCCCCGGGAAACTCGAAAATTCGAGCTCCGGTTTGAGTACGGCGGCAAGAGACGGCCCCAATCCCCAGCTGGGTGGGATCGGCATGGGCACGAGCCCGCGTCAATACGGACTCGTATGTTTCGCCCCTTTCGGCGGCCTCGGGGGTGATGGTCACCGTAACCGCCGCCGTTTTGGGAGCCGCCAGTTTCCTCCCTTTTGCTGTCGGAACAGCAGGGGCCCTCTTGGCTGCGGAAGTAGCAGGGGCGGGCTTGGAGGCCGCTTTCCTTCCCTTCCCTCACTTCACCACCTCCGTCCATATTTCGGTGGGAGCAATGGCAGAAGACTCCAGCACGTCCCTTTCCCGACCCAGAGGAGCTGTTTGGGTCGTTTCCATCTCATCTGCACTTGTGCTGGGTGTAAGTGGAGCCGCCGTCTTTGTGGTTTTTCCCCGTCCTTTGCCCTTAGAAGGCTTTGGGACCTGGGGCAGTCCGCTGGTGGTTGGAGCTGCTGGCAGTGCCAGTGCCGCAGATTGCGCTCTGTCCGCCGCGAGCGGAGGGCGGATGCGCTTCTCTGGCAACAGCCGATCCTCAATGCCCGCAAAGCAGGCTCTGGTGAAGGCCCTTTCCTCCATAATAACCTTCCGGATTATATCCTCAAAGTTGAAGGAGGAAAAGGAGGAAGGGCCTGTTGCCGCCACGTTGTTGGCCGATGGGGCCGTGGCTTCAGCCAGTTTTTTGTGGAGGTCGCTGACCTCAGCTTGTAGGCGATCCACCCGCGCCTGCAGTTGCCGCGACTCTTCTGTCGCCGTGCGCTGCACCAGCTCCGCGATAATGCCGTGCATGCTGGCAGCACGGCATTTAAGGGCCTTTTGGAAGGTCCCCTTGAGGTTCGAGGACTTAGAGGCGACCTCCACTATCTCCTCTTTGTCCTCTTGTGCCATTCGCGCCAATTCGGCCACCGAATGGTCCGCATACAGGACGTTGGACGCCCCGTAGCCAGCCCTGGACCTAGAAGCGCTTGTTGCGCGCTCTTTGGCAGCGACCTTCTCCTCCAGGTCCTTCTGCCCCTCCACTCGTCTGGTTTGCGCCAGAGACGCCCTCAATAGGCGTTGAGCCTCATCGAGTCCCACGTCGTGGGCACTCGATTTCGCCTTAACCTTTCGTTTGGTCTTACCAAACGACTCCAAAGAGTCATCCGACTCGAGCCTTACGTACGCCCGCTTTAGCTCATAGCGGCTGGTGGCCGCTTGCGACTCAGTTGCGAACTCCTCACAGTCCGACGACTCATCCGCCCGACAAAACAGGCTAGCCGCAGATGGTGCGCGACTAGCCTCCGACAACGCGTCGTCGGTTTGGCCCTGAGAAGGGCCGTTGTGTTGGCCCTGAGAAGGGCCGTTGGGTTCGCCCTGAAAAGGGCGTTTTGACAGGAAGCGCCCGGAGGCGTCCCGCAGAGGCTTCGACATAGACGAAGACGACATATTCGCACAAAACCGCAAAGGAAAAACGTACGAATTCACAGCGCTCGTTAGCCGCCGGTCTGCCACTCCGTTACGGTGGTCAGACACGGCGTTGCCCGGGGATCACTACGAGGAAGTCAGCACTGTGGGGGGATCCCCACGGAGCAACCTAACCTAACCTAACCTAACCGGAAATATTTTGGAAACCAAACAACCGATTTCGGAGCAGTTTTCAGTTTTTACCATCTCCTCTAAGCTCCCAATAACCATTTCGGCACTTTTTACAGTCGAGGGCTCAACCCCCGAACTAATTTCCACCCCTAAAGTTATAGTATAGTACGATTTGGATAGGTTTTTGACTCGATAACTCCAGACGTTTCGCGAAAAATCCTCGCAATTGACCAAAATTTGATGAAAAAACTCGTTTTTCATTCAAAACTCTAAATTCTTTCAGGAAACCGATCCGGGATTTTCGCTCTGTTGGACGGCCCGCGCCGAGACGCTTCTCCCGACGTATCGCACGCCCCGATCGGATAACAAAAATTTTCAAATTTTTCCCTCCCACCCTGGACCCTAAAAATTTTTATTGGCTTTTCTGACAGACGGCACTAAACTCACCAAATATATCTTGGTTTCCGCTACGTCTGACCTGTAGATTAGGCACAGGAATTGAATATCCAATTTTAGTCATTTATTGATCATTTTTATATAATTAGTTATTGACCAATTTTCATTTTACTCGACCCCCCTTTACAGGGTACTATATTCTACTACTTATTAAATATTATTTTTGGTGTATTGACAACCCTTCTATACAGGGAAAATCTTAATTGTAATTTTGACACTGTATCCCCACTTTACAGGCATACAATACATATATTTTTGAGCCGGGTGCTCCCTTTACACTGATCCCTCCCCCAGCCAAGATGTACGACACAACTACTGAGTCGCCGGCCCCTCCTAATGCAGTCCGGAGGCTGTTTCCGGACACCGAAATACAGCCGAAAAAGCAGCGCAATGCGGCGCCAATACACAGTGTCCGGTGCAGCCAAGACAAACGGCGGGAGCGTGCCCCCTCTGAGCTCGCACCCTCTCCGAAGTCCCCTCAGCCAGCTCGAACATTTGAGAACCGGACGGTGGAGGCGCAACACTGGATGAAAAAGGCCAAGTGTCAACTGGGTCTTGCGAGAAATCTGAAGACAGAGATCAAGACCCAGGCGACACTAGCCATTGAGCGCCTCTACCAGCTGGTTAAAGAGTCCGAACACCAGCGGCTCCCTGAGGTCGGAGAGGTTGCGGGTTTGGTGGCCCCTGCACCAGGAAACATTGGCACGCAAGACAACGACCTCGCTTTAAAAATGGCAGAGCACAGCGAGCTGCTCAAAGCAACAGCCGTGCAAATAGGGGAGTTGAAACTGGCATTGGAGGACCAGCGGAGGATGAACGCGGCGCCTGTCGCCGAGGAACACAACGGCCAGGAGCTTCTCGCAGAAGTGCAGGAGCTCAAGTCCGCGACCCGGGAGATCGGGAGACAGGTCTCCGAGATGAGGGCAGAAGTGCCCTCCTACGCGGAGGTCCTGTCTAAACCGAAGAGTGCAGGGTGGGTCTCGAGACCAAAGCACTCAGTCGTTGTGTCTTCCGGCGACACCATGGAGACCAGCGCCGATGTTGTGGGTCGGGTCCGGCAGGCGCTGAACGCGAAGGTGAGCAGCCTTCAGCTTGACAAAGTCCGAAAAGTCAAGGACCAGAGGGTGGTGCTGAGCTGCGGCAGAAAAGAGGAGCTGGCGAGAATGCCGGCGCAGCTCAGGACCGACGGGCAGTTGCGGGTGGAAAACGCACGACAGCGGAATCCACTCGTAATTGTCCGGGACCTTCTGGCCTACAATACAGACGAGGACATAAAGGCCGCTCTTAAGACGCAGAACGCGCGCCTGCTGGAGGGTCTGTCAGCCGAGGAGTCGGCCGTGACCATCAAATACCGGAGGAAGGCGCGGAACTCCCTCGAGACCCACGTGGTCCTCCAGGTCTCACCCCGGATGTGGGAGAGACTGACCACGGCTGGCAGAATTTATGTCGACCTGCAGCACGTCAAGGTGTTTGACCAGACTCCGCTGGTCCAATGTAGTCGGTGTCTGTCCTACGGACATGGGCGAAAAAGTTGCACGGAGAAAGTGGACCTGTGCAACCATTGCGGGGGGCCTCACCTCCAGGCGGATTGCCCTAGATCCGCTGAAGGGGGCGGTCCTACCTGCATTAATTGCAAAAAGGAAGGGCACAATGAAACGGGTCATTCCATTTTCGCCCAGGGCTGCCCTGTCCGTAGAAAGTGGGACGCCTTGGCGCGATCGGCCGTTAGCTATTGCTAAGGTGGCATTTGGCGTCCCACAGGCGTGCAACATTTAGCCGGTAAGAGTCCGGCAGTACTCACACCTCCCTATTCGTGGGGAGGTGTGAGTCTCCATGAGGATTTCCCCTCCTGCTGTATAAAAAATAAAATAAAAAAACCTAACCAAACCTAACTTTTTTTTTTTTTTTTTGACCCTGGGAAAATACTTTATGTATCATCCTCCCGTGGGGGGACGGGAGGGATATGTGGGACTCTCCGGGAGAAGCCCGGCATACCCACTAAAAACCCAGGAGCACACCAGCTTTGCCATGTGAGGGGGTCTGGGAGACCGGGTGAACCTTTACGACCAGGACCCCCTCGGCTAGGCCTGCCAAAGATGGCGGGCCATATCACGCCCCTCCCTGTGTCGGGGAGGAGTCTCGGGAACGGTCGTGTGCCAACCGTTCCCGTCCCGCGAAAGGTGAATAGTGCAATGCGGAGGTAGGCGCGGGGGCGCCCGCGCCTACCACCCGCTATTCACCCCCGGGAGGGAGAAGGCGGTTGTACTGCCGTCTTCTCCTACCGACTCTACGTCGTCGAAGCCCAGGGGCGAGAGCATCTTCCTTCCTCTCACGCTCTGCCGCCTCCTTTTGCGATATGACGCATTCGCAGAAGGAGGCCATCGTCTAATCCGACCCACACCGAGCACCCACGCTTCAAGCTCCCAAGGAGGAGTGCCCGCCAGTGCGCACGCCGCCGCATAGCCCACCGTGCGGTAAGCCCGCGCCACCCGTTGAGCGATAGCCCTTTGGGGCACGCGAAGGGCAACCTTTTTTTTTTTTTTTTCGCCCGGGGAAAATGCCGTGCATACCCGGCCTCGCGGGGCCGAGGCCGGGTTATGTGGGGCTCGAACCCACTAAAAACCCCGGGGTGTGCCACTCACGCATGAGGGCGGGCCACAAGAACTGTTCTTTCGCACTTCATTCGCGACCCGCCCTGCGCCAGCCCGGCATAACGAAACGCCGGGCTCCTTCTCCTGCGGGCGGCGCCCGCGCACACCGCGGATGCCGCCCCCTCTCGGGGCGCTGCGACGTGGGCGACCGGTTGCTCCGACCGGCCGCCCCCTGCCCCACTAGCTACTAGGGAGGAGGAAGGAGGCGGGCATACCCGCGCGGTCGGATAACTTTTTTTTTTTTTTTTCATACTATATATAAGGAAAGGGACAACGAAGAGCTTTCCAGACTCAAAAAATTTTTACTTCTGTAATTGACAGAGGATCTCGAGAGGATAAAAAAGTTTTTGGATTTCCGCCTTCTCTGGCTTATCATTTAGACTGAGGATTTATTTTAAATCTCGATTTTGACCGATTTTTTTTTTATATACTTTTGTGTTGACCATCCATTGACATTATTATCCCCCTTCTACAGGGATTTTTATTATTCATATTATATTGACAAAGAAACTCCTTGGCCAGCATGTTTGTTAGTGTCAGGAGTCCCGCCCCAAAGGCGACGAGGTCCCAGAGTACGGATGAGCCTTCAGTAAACCAGGGAAAGGCAGGCCTTCCCACAACTAGCGTAAGGCGCAGCGTTGGTGAGTGGGAGGCGGGACGCGGTGATCCGCCCCCGGCTTCCCAACCCAAAGCTGGCGCACCCGAATCAAGAGGCTCTGGAAGGTCCGCATCGACCATAAAGGTCTCTTCCAAACCCGGACGAATTATTACCTCGCCTCCAGAAAACAAAAAAGTAAACCGAGACTCAATAAACGACCGTGACACCGGCTCGAGGGACTCAAGCACGGAAACAGGCGACCGGGTAAAGGACGCTAGGCTCTGGCTCCAGAGAGCCAAGAGCTACCTGGCAGACTCCCGAAACTTACGTACAGATTTGAAAACAGGAATTAACCAGGCAATTACAAGGCTGTACGGGTTGGTATGTGAGGCAGAAAGTGCATCACAACCCACGATCCACCACACGCCCCCAACGGCTCCGGCAGCCGATACCGCGGTTCTTGACGCCCTGACAATAAAATTCCAAGAGTTAGCTTTGGCCATCGAGGAACATAAAACAATGATATAGAAATACAGAGGAAATGGGAAAATTGAAGGACGCCTTTGAAACAAAACGAATCACCCGTGAACGGGACAGTTACGCGAGTGTGGCGGCGCGCGCCTGCGACGTGGGAAGACGCGTACCGGAGCGCGCGACTCTACACTCCGTAGTCGTCTCGTCTACGGAAGAGACAGAAACTGGAGAGGAGATCCTGGAAAAGGTTCGAAAGGCTGTAGACGCGAAAGAGGGCTGGATACAGGTGGAGAAGGTCAGAAAGGCCAGAGACCAAAAGGTCATAATGGGATGTAACAGCAGGGAGGAACGGACCAAATTGAGGGAAAGGCTAAAAGCGGCTGGTGGGGACCTCGTTGTGGAAGAGGTCACAAATAGGAACCCCCTCTTGCTCGTGAGGGAAGTCCTGGAAGTCCACAGTGACGCAGAAATTCTTATGGCCCTTCGAAACCAAAATCGGGAGGTCTTTGGTGGCCTGAGTGAAGAGGAAGCGAGGATGACCGTAAAATATCGCAGGAAGGCACGAAACCCGCACACAAGACACGTCATCCTCAGCGTATCACCCACAGTTTGGAGGACGGCGATTGGAGCGGGGAGGCTTCGAGTCGACCTGCAAATAGTACGGGTCGAGGATCAGTCTCCTTTGGTGCAGTGCACTCGCTGCTTGGGCTACGGGCATGGCAGGAGATTCTGTAAAGAAGCGTCAGACAACTGCGGTGGGCTGCATCATAGCGCGGAATGCCCGGATAGGCAGCTCGGCGAGGGGCCTTCCTGCGTAAATTGCACGAGGGCTGGTCTGGGGGCCTGCGGACACAATGCCTTCAGTGGCGATTGCCCCGTCCGCCGTCGATGGGATGCATTAGCTAGGGCTTCCACAGCGTATTGCTAAGGGCCCCGCGAAGAGAACCCACCGATACAATTTCATTCAGACAAACCTCCAACGCAACCGGCTGGCGACAGATGAACTCCTCATAGAAGCTAGCAGGGATGACGCTACCATCGCGCTGCTACAGGAACCGTACGTGGCTGGGTCGAGAACGATGAAGACACATCGGGGAGCGAGGGTCTTCCAAGCACCTGAAACCCAAGAGGGAACTGTCAAAGCGGCTATCGTCGTCCTCGATCATTCGCTAGATGTCATGTAGTACCCGCAGTTTACCACTCATAACATCGTTGTGGTGGGGATTCGCACGAGGGCTTGGAGCATCACACTGGCCTCGTTCTATTTTGAGCCCGACCTGCCATATCTGGCACACATGAGGAGGGTGAAACAAGTCGTTGGCACAAAAAACCTCATCGTGGGAGGAGACGCCAACGCGAAGAGAGTCTGGTGGGGTAGCCCAAATGAGGATATAAGGGGGAGCAACTGTGTGGACTCTTGAACGAGCTGGGTCTGCAGATCCTCAATAGTGGTGACTGCCCAACCTTCGACACCGTTAGAGGGGGCGTCAGGTATAGCAGCCACGTGGACGTAACGGCCTGCTCTACTGATCTACTGAACCTGGTCAACGGTTGGCATGTGCTAGAAAATCTCACGAGCTCGGACCACAACGGCATTGTGTTCAAAGTTGACCTCGAAAAGTCAACTGGGACGGACATACACAGAACTACGAGAATCTACAACACACGGAAAGTAAGATGGGATCAGTTTCGCGAGAAACTGACTCAAAAAATGAAGGAAAACAATCACAGTCAAGAAAACACCCTCACAATAAATAACCAAAGCGAAATAGACACAGAAGTAAATAGATACACACAAACTATCACCCAAGTATGTTCCGAAACCATGCGAAAAAAGAAGACGAGAGAGCGACTTGCCGGTGCGGTGGTGGTCCGAAGAGCTTGCAGAGCTGAAAAAACTAGTAACAACCAGTAGACGTAGGATCAGAAACGCAGCGCCGGTCCGGAGAACACATGTTGTCGCTCTATACCTGGCAGAGAAGGAAAAATATGAGGAGGCCGTCAGGAAGGCACAGACGGACAGTTGGAAGGAATTTTGTGGAAAACAGAATAGGGAGGGGGTATGGGAGGGGATCTATTGGGTAATGAGGATGATAGAAAAAAGGGAGGAAAATGTGCTTCTACACAAAGGAGATGAAGTCCTGGACGCGAGGGGCTCTGTTGAGCTGTTGGCCGAAACTTTTACCCGGAGGATCGCGAGGACAGAGACAATGTGGACCATCGCCGACTACGCCAACAGGCAGAATTGGTAAACGCGTATGGTCATGGTGAGCAGCATGACCCACCGTTTACCCTAAGCGAGCTCCAAAGGTCCATGTCGTCGTTTAACCCAAAGAAGGCACCGGGCGCCGACGGCTTCACGGCGGATATCTGCTGCCAGGCCATACTCTGCGATCCCAGCTACTTCCTGTCACTATTGAACCTATGCCTGGCTCACCACCACTTCCCAAAAATCTGGAAAGAGACGACGGTGGTTGTACTGAGAAAGCCAGGCAAAGACACGTACACCACACCCAAGTCCTACAGGCCGATTGGGCTCTTGCCTGTCTTGGGGAAAGTGTACGAAAAGATGCTGGTTGCTCGTCTGAAGTTCCACTTATTGCCGAGGATTAGTACTCGCCAAGACGGATTCATGCCCCAAAAAAGCACTGAGGACTCCCTCTTCACCTTAGTGAAGTATATCCGCGGCAAGCTAGAGGAAAAGAAAATCGTTGTACTTGTATCGCTGGATATAGAGGGAGCATTCGACAGCGCATGGTGGCCGGCGATTAGAGTCCGATTGGCAGAGGAAAAGTGTCCAATCAACTTGAACCTAAGTGACTGGGAGGTGGCAGTCAGATACGCGGGAGCCGAGAGCAGACGCAGAACCTCGAAGGGGTGCGTCCAGGGTTCAATCGGTGGTCCCATTCTATGGAATCTTCTCCTGGACCCGCTCCTGAGACAGCTGGAAGTCAGAGGCGACTATTGCCAGGCCTTCGCGGATGACGTGGTGATGATCTTTGATGGTGGTACAGCTCTGGAGATGGAACGACAAGCCAATGCCGCTTTCGTGCGTGTAGTGTCTGAAACAAGCTGAAATTCGCACCGCACAAAACCAGTGCCATGGTTATCGCGCGAAAACTGAAGTACGACACCCCACGCCTGATCATGGGCGGGACCGACATTGGAATGTCAAAAGAAGTGAAGATCCTGGGATTGACGATCGACGCCGGCCTCACCTTCAACTCCCACGTCGCTGGTGCTTGTAAAAAAGCTATTGAACTTTATAAGCGCCTAGCCAGATCTGCACGGGTGAGTTGTGGACTGCATCCGGAGGTCATACGTTCGATCTACACCGCCGCTGTCGAACCGATAGTGCTGTACGCCGCGAGTGTATGGGCGCCAGCCGTGGACAAACTGGGGATAAAGAAACAACTGAACGTGATGCAGAGAAGCTTCGCTCAAAAGCTCTGCAGAGCCCATCGCACGGTCTCTCTGCACTCGTCTCTCCTGCTGGCTGGGATACTCCCCCTCGATCTTCGAGTTCGTGAAGCTGCTTCATTGTACGAAGCAAAGAGGGGGGTGCCCCATCCAGTTTTGGGGGATAGGGAGATAGAAAAGATGACGCGTGCGGTGGACTTTCCCCACCCGGTCGAGCAGGAAACGTTGCAGTTCAACAGCTTGGTGGACGAGGAATAATATAATAACCATGCCTCGAACTACGACGTGCGAATTTTCACGGACGGCAGCAAGATCGAGGGCAAAGTCGGTGCAGCGCTATCTTTGTGGGATAGCGTAACCGAAAATACGTCTAAAAAACTTGTACTGCCGTCCTACTGTACCGTCTACCAAGCAGAACTGCTGGCACTACAGAGAGCGGCCGGGGAGGCGTTAAATAGCGACAAAACCACGTTCGGCATTTTCAGTGACTCGATGGCGGCGCTGCAAACTATCGTCAACCCTACCTCCCCCCATCCCCTGGCTGTGGAAACAAGAAACGCTCTATGCCACATTGCCATGCAGAACAAGAGCGTTTCCTTGTTCTGGATAAAAGCCCACGCAGGTTTGGAGGGATATGAAAGGGCCGACTGCCTGGCGAAGGAGGCAGCGCTGCGATCGAAGAGGAGGCCGGATTATGACCGATGCCCCGTCTCATTCGTCAAATGGAGAATCCGTATGGACACTGTCAGCGAGTGGGACGCTAGGTATAGATCCGGAAACACCGCCTCCGTCACGAAAATATTCTTCCCCAGTGCAGCCGCGGCGTACAGCAGTATCAAGAAAATCGAAACAGGCAGCATCACCACCCAGTTGTTTACAGGGCACGGCGGATTCTCCGAATATTTGTACCGTTTCAAAATTAAGGGGAATCCGTCGTGTCCATGCGACCCCGCTGAGGAGAAGACTGTCCCTCACATTGTATTCCACTGTCCGATGTATGCAAAAGAGAGGTTTGAGACCGAGCAACTGCTGCAAGGGCAAAAAAATACCCAAAATGACATCTCCAGGCTGCTGACTAATAGGAAAACCAGATCAAAGACGCTAGATTATTGTAAATATGTAGTGAATAAAGTGACGGATAGAAATAAACTTTAGCTTAAGAAAACCACGCTTCCCCACATATGCAAATATGTGATGAAGGGAAGCGAACAAACATTACTAAGCTTAAGTAAAAATAAATAATGTTATAGAAATTAAGTAGCCATTTAAATATAGTAAAAGCAATTAGGTAATATACAGCAGCAACAAAATACATTAATATAAAAACCCAAGCAAAAAATATAAACAAACAAACTGCCACGATTAAGAATCTGTACAAAATAATACATATATTAAGACTACATATAGAAATTAAATCAATACTGTCCAAAATTAACGACACGAAAACACTAACCTTGACCACGTCAGGGGTTTCTGAAAACAGCAGGAGGGGTTTTAGCCGGTAAGAGTCCTAGGGCGACAAAATTTTTAATATAGCTACAGTGACTAATAATCTTCGATTCGGATAAGTTTTTGCCTCACAAAATCTTGACGTTTCACGAGAAATTGCTAAAATTGACCAAAATTTGGTGAAAAAACTGGTTTTTCACTGATTATTCCAAATTTTTTCAGCAAACCGACCCGGAAATTTCACTCGGTTGGATGACCCGCGCCGAGACGCTTCTACCGACATATCGCACGCCCCGATCGGAGCACAAAAATTTTTAAATTTTGCCGTCCTACCCGCCCTTATACTATATTATAGGCGGGAGAGTCAAGCAAACCCTTTTTTGTAGTTTGATATTCCTTTTGCATGACAGATAGTGATAATTACTATTTTGTTGGTCTGATACAAAGTACATAATACTGTGGGCACAGTGGCTTGGCACCGACTTCAAACCAAGCAGTAGTTAGACTAGTTAGTTAAGAAAATAATAGCTTTTTTATTAATTACATAGTAAGTAGTAATTTAAAAGTATTATAAATTGCATATTTAGTAAGTTATTTTTTGCTTTTTGGTTTTTTATTTACTTTTTTATTTTTTATTTACTTTTGAAGTCGGTTTTTTTTGTTAAAAGTTATTTTATTTCACAATTTTAAGTGATGGGTTGACCAAGCAAGGATGCTTCTCGAATGAGAAAACGTCGATTCCTTAAAACGAAAGATGATAGATGGAAACGATTAGACAAAATAAAAATACATGCTAATAAGAAGAAAGAAAATGAAACACTAAAGGAACGTAAAAAGAGATTGTCGGCTGTGAGAGCTTATGTATCAAAAAGACTAACGAACGAAAGTCAAGATGATCGTACTCACCGGCTCAGTTTGATCCATGAACGCTTATCGAACGAAACCGAAGAAGCCCGTGGTCACCGGTTCAGTTTGATCCATGAGCGCTTATCAAACGAGACCGAAGAAGCCCGTGCTCACAGGCTCAGTTTGATCCATGAGCACTTATCAAACGAGACCGAAGAAGCCCGTGCTCACCGACTCAATTTGATCCATGAGCGCTTATCAAACGAGACTGATGAAGCCCGTGCTCACCGACTCAGTTTGATCCATGAGCGCTTATCAAACGAGACCGAAGAAGCCCGTGCTCACCGACTCAGTTTGATCCATGAGCGCTTATCAAACGAGACCGATGAAGCCCGTGCTCACCGACTCCGTTTGATCCATGAGCGCTTATCAAACGAGACCGATGAAGCCCGTGCTCACCGACTCCGTTTGATTCAAGAGCGACGATCAAATAAATCTGCTACACAACAATCTCAACGATTAAGTTACTTACGTAACAGTTCCGCACTAAAGGTACTTAATGAACTTCTAGAAGAAAGGGCCAGTCGATTGACTGTTCTAAGACAAGTATCAAGTCGCTTGAGAAATACTCGTATATCCTTAGACGAACAGCTGCAGAAGGTATGGTTAATCATTATAATGCAGATTTGTTAGGGCTATAGGAAGGCAACATTGACGTGCAACCTTGTGGAAATGTTACTGCTGTTTCCTATTACGTTGCGAAATTTTATCAAACCCAAACACAAGGTAGCTACTGGTAGCCGCCGAGGAGTTCCCTCAACTGTCGTACTACTTCATCATCAGACCCTTAATGACAATCACATCCCATCTGGGTGTAAAGTCCTCATCAATCCAAATTATCAAACCCCAACACAACATAGCTAGTGGCAACCGTTGAGGAGTTCCCTCAACTATCGTACTGCTTCATTATCAGACCCTTATTGACAATTACACCCCCACTTAGGTGTAAAGTTCTCATCAATACAAATGAATCAAACCCAAACACAAGGTAGTTACTGTTAACTGTTGAGGAGTTCTCTCAACTACCATACTACTTCATCATCAGACCCTTATTGACAATTACACTTCACCTAGGTGTAAAGTCCTCATCAATACAAATTAATCAAACCCAAACACAAGGTAGCTACTGTTAACCGTTGAGGAGTTCCCTCGACTGGCTCTCGGCTCCATCATCAGATCCACCCCAGACCTTTATCAGATGGTAGTGGTTTTTATTACTTAATAAAAAAAATAACAAATGCACTAGTCGCCCCTATAATTTTTAAAAGATCCCCTCGGTTTCCTTGGTCTTCCATCATCAGATCCTGATTTCCTTATCATGGGACCATTCTGGGACTATCTCCTTTCCAACAAAAAAAGAATTATCGAAATCGGTTTATAAATAACGGAGATATCGGCGAACAAACATAAAAAAAAAGCATATATACGGTCGAATTGAGAACCTCCTCCTTTTTTTGAAGTCGGTTAAAAACAGGCCAAATGTCAACCGGGTCTCGCAAGAAACCTCAAAGCGGAGATCAAGACCCAGGCGACACTAACCATTGAGCGCCTCTACCAACTGGTAAAGGAGTCCGAAAATCAGAGGCCCTCTAGGTCTAGATGCCCCCAAAATTGTGGGCAGAGAGGGCGAACTCCTCACAAAAATGGCGGAACACGGTGAACTGCTGAGAGTGGCCACCGTGCAGGTGGCGGAACTGAGGGAGGCTTTAGTTGACCAGCGGAGCATGGTCGCGGCGCCTGTCGCCGAAGGACACAACGGCCAGGAGCTTCTCGCAGAAATGCAAGAGCTCAAGTGCGCGGCCCGGCAGATCGGGAGACAGGTCTCTGAGATGAGGGCAGAAGTGTCCTCCTACGCGGAGGTCCTATCAAAACCGAAGAGTGCAGCGCGGGTCGCGAGACCAAAGCACTCAGTCGTTGTGTCCTCCGGCGACGCAATGGAGACCAGCGGCGATGTTGTGGGTCGGGTCCAGCGGGCGCTAAATGCGAAGGTGAGCGGCCTTCAGGTGGAAAATGTCCAAAAAGTCAAGGACCAGAGGGTGGTGCTGAGCTGCGCCAGCAAGGAAGAACTGGAAAGGATGACGGTGCAGCTCAGCACCGACGGGCAATTGCGGGTGGAAAACGCGCGTCAGCGGAATCCGCTCGTAATTGTCCGTGACCTTCTGGCCTCCAATACCGATGAGGATATTAAGGCCGCTCTAATGACACAGAACGCCCGCGTGCTGGAGGCTCTATCAGCCGAGGAGTCAGCCCTGACAATCAAGTACCGGAGGAAGGCGCGGAACTCTCTCGAGAACCACGTCGTCCTCCAGGTCTCCGCTGGTCCAGTGTAGTCGGTGTCTGGCCTACGGACATGGGCGAAAAAGTTGTACAGAAAAGGTGGATCTGTGCAACCATTGCGGGGGGCCCCACCTCCAGGCGGATTGCCCTAGGTCCGCTAAGGGGGGGAGGCCCACTTGCATCAACTGTAGCAGAGATGGAAACTCCGAGACAAACCACTCTATTTTCGCCCAAGACTGTTCTGTCCTAAGGTGGAATTTGGCGTCCCACAGGCAGTCAAACTAGATCCAGGCACCGACACACATGTTAAAAGATTACCTACAGAATGATTAGGGCACGTTTGCCCGACGGTGACGAGACAACATCTGCTGGTGACATTGATATGCTGGGGGCATGCGGACGGGCGGTGAACAGCGTGCCGGACAGAAAGCAAAAAGAAAAAAAAACCTTTTTTTTTCATATAACCCGGCCTCGGTCCCGCGAGGCCGGGTTATATGACGAGGCACACCGCCGTCGACTCCCATGTCCAGTCAGCACCTGCACCAGCCGGAAGGCGAGCACCCCCCGTTTACGGTCCACCCATTTCCGAAGATGCGGGCGGACCGCTTCCACGAGCCTGACGCCCGCCGTGGGCGCCTGGAGGCGCCACTCCCACCGCACAAGGAGGGCCCGTCGCGCCTCACGCCGCCACCGCTCGACCACTTCGAACGGGGCGGTCTGACCGCGGGCCCTGGTCCCCGCCTCCCTCGCGTAGACGACCGCGAGGACCTCGAGGTCACACGGCGGAGACCCGGCCAAGAGGCAGGCCGCCGCGTGCTCCACCGTACGGTACCCCCGTATGACCCGCTGCGCCATGGCCCACTGCGGGCGGCGCAGCTGGGCCCTGTTCTGGGCCGACAATGCGTCGACCCAGATGGGGGCACCGTAGAGGGCCATGGAGCGCACCACCACCATATAGAGGCGGCGGCACCTCACATTCGGCCCTCCCACGTTCGGCAGGAGACTTCTGAGAGCGGCTGCCGTCCCGATGAGTTTCGGAGCGAGCAGTCGAAAATGCTCCCGGAAGTCCCACCGTCTGTCGAGGACGAGTCCAAGATACATAAATAAAATAATATTCTTATTATTTATTGAACTAACACTTAGGTACTTACGCTTTAATGTACTATTGATTTTAACAGAGTTAAAATAAAGGTTGCTTTCGATCCTTCTTTTTAAGCTCGAATCGATCAAAGTTATATTTTTTTAATGAAATTTTTTTTTAATGATGCAACTGCAATAATATTTTATAAGTTGGTTTTATACAAATAATGTAAAAAATGTCTTAATATGAATATTCTTTTCATACGGAAAATAAATTCCTTATATGACAAAATGTAGATATAACAAAGTGTCCAATCAAAAAAAAACTTTGAAATCAAATTCAAAGAGATGGTGACAATTTGTTTTTATATTAAGTACTTCTAAATGGTCTAGATTTTTGAAAAATAAAGTTATAGTACTGGCTGAATGTACAAAGAGTTTCAATTTTTTTTATTTTTGCTTTCCTCGAATTTCTCATTTTTGGCGGGAATAATATTGAAATTTGTTGTATGCTGTGTATGCTGTTACGCTTTGTAAAAAGAGCACCCACCAATTTTTATGATATTGACTCTTCCTAGTGCTATTGATTAAACATGGATGTTGCTGATATTAATAAAGTGGCCAGTCGCAAAAGGATGAATACTGATGCGGAAAAGCTGCGAGAAAAAGTTTCACGTGAAACTGCTAAGATCATTAAACTGAAGGTGAATTTGTTTTTATATACCTACCATATTTCTAATCTAGGTAATGTGCTTTTTCCTATACTTTAAAAGTGACATTTTAAATGCATAACATCATCATAAAGGAGACCTAATCTGAACGAACAATAATGAAATTCCGTGGGTTTTCTAGGACTAATATTAGTTTTCAGCCCTGTGTAATTAGTTTTCGACTATAAGTCGGGATATGCCAATTATCAGTCAGTCAGTAGTCAATTAATTCCCATAACATTAATTTGTCCCCGCTCTATAACGGGTTATGTATAAGTTTAATAATTCCATACGAAGTGAAACTTACAGATTGTTGAATTTATATTCCTTACCTGATATCAGGGATCACGAATTTTAAAGAAAAGATACTTTACACATAACGTATTTAATTCGATTGGGCACAATCTGACCGTTAATCCACACGTACACAATTAACTAATTAAATCACCAATTTTTAGCGAGCGACACCTCGAATTGATTTTTTATTCATTTATTTATTTATTTATCATTTTATGTACCTACACCACACAGACAATATTAAAAAGGACAACACATTATAAACATGAGGTACATAGGTACTGCATATCCCTTAAGGGATTTCTTCCTGCAGACCTGCGACAGGAAAAGGAAATTAAAAAGACATAAGACACAGTGTAGATAGATGATGCAACGAATACAGAACAAAATAAAATTACTGAAATAACTTAAAACTAGAATGACGGTAATATAAATTTTTTTATTCATTTTACGTTCAAGAACTTTACACTTTTACTAGAATTGTTCCATTTTTACCAGGTAAAGATCTGATGATTGATGATGAGCTTTCGGAAATTGTAGGGGCGACTAGTTCATTTGATATTTTTTTCCAAATTAGAATCATTTTTTCAAATCCATTAGTAACTAGGTAACTAATTAGGTACGAATATTCGAAAGGTACGAAAGAGACATACAGAGTTACACACTCTGTGTTTGGGCTTAAATTATTTGTATTGATGAGATATGTCTAATTGTCTAATCAGAGTGTGATTGTTATTAGCTGACAAGGAAGTAGGTAGGTAGTTCGAGTAAGTAAGTAGCTAAGTCTATCTTGTGTTTGGGCTTGATTAATCTATGTACTCGGTGTACATCCTTACTAATATTATAAATCGGAAAGTAAGTTTGTTTGTTTGTTCCGCTTTCACGCCGTAACTACTAAACCGATTGCTTTGAATTTTTACAGACGTAAAGTTAGAAGTCCGGATTAAATAATAGGGTACATTTTATTCCGGAAAAATGTGATATTCCCGAGGGAAAACAAAAGTATTGATATAGATGGCGCTGTGTGTATTGGTATATGTCACATAGGCTACTTTTTATCCTTTTGTGACACGAGCGAAGCCGCGGGTAAAAGCTAGTATATAATAATTTTACACCCATGACCCACATGGGTGTAAAATTAATATTAGTACCTACCTAGTAACGGGTCTATAAAGGTATGATGGTTTTAGCCGTGCATGCATAACCGACAGGCAAGCCCTAGCGTGTATGTGATTCTGTACAGTTATCGGTGCATGTATGTACATGCAAAACCTAACGTGTATGCGTGGTATGAAACTCGGTTATGCTTGTCCGTTTTGTATGCAAAGTTATAACCATCATGCATAACCTAGCGTGTATGGCCTCCTTATGTATATCTGACTCACTCGCGCTCGTGCCACAGCCACTTATAATACTACCCTCACGTGTAGTAGTACCACAGTAGCTACTACTAGCACTGCAACCGGAATAATGTTAGCATACTCATAGATGTTAATGTTCAATATCAGGTGGCACAGGACACCGCGTACTGGGACCTGAAGGAGCGGCTGCAGCAGCTGCAGGGCGCGCACGAGCGCCTGCAGCAGAACATGGTGGACGTGCAGATGCAGCACGAGGCCGCGTCCGCGCACTACACGCGCGAGCTGCGCCTGCGCCCCGACACGCTCAACAAGTAGGTACCGTGGACGGCTCCGAGGCGTCTGGCCGGCACACTGAGCGCGGGCGCGTTGCAGGCTGGCGGGCGCGCGCGGCGTGTGCGAGGCGCTGGAGGAGTACGGCGAGCGGCTGCGGCGCTGCGTGGGCCGCGCGCGCTGCGACCGCGCCGCGCTGCAGGCCGCCTACTCGCAGTGCGGCGCGCGCGTGCGCCAGCTGGCCGCGGCCCGCGACGCGGCGCGCCGCGCCGGTATGTACACGGTTCCCGACATAGGGGTATTTTCAGGGATTTTGTTTGATCATATTATGTAGAAGGTATTTTGTTTCTCGATAAAGTGATTTATAAGGATATCTAGGGCGTAATCCGATAGTTTTCAACTAGTCAAAATACTGCTATCTAAATGTCAACAAACATTCTTTTTTGTGAAACGTAAGAATAAGAACGTGTTATTGTGAGTCAACCATAAAATATAGACATAAAGAATATTTCCGTCATACATGATTTCTATGTTTTCTTAAACATTACGACTGAACAGTTCTCTTCTCCTTCTCTTCTTCTCCAGTTTTCCTAACATTGCGCTTCACTGCTCTGCTCCTACTTATTTAATAAAGCGCGATGGAGAGTAGGTATACTAAGTATAACCTCCCCAGGAGTATGAAGAATAATTGAACCAAGTTTCGTTAAAATCCGTCGAGTACTTTTTGTTTCTATAAGGAACGTACAGACGGACGGACGGACGGACGGAATTGAACTCTCTACAGATTTATTATAAGGACCTATAGATTTTCCTCAAGCTGTGCGATTGAGTATTAGTGATTTGTTACTCACTTATCTTTCACGGCATTGTAAAAATGAAGCCGCATCAGCAGCATATCTGATGTAGCTCGATGTGCCGTCTGAGATACATATACTTATTGTAATTATGTATTGTCGTTATATCTATTTGTGTCTGATAACTGTAGCTATGTACAGCTTATGAACAGTGAGTCGAGTCTTTAACCGATTAAACAGTATCAGCATAGAAGTACGCAGACCGAGCGAACAGTAGGATCGGTCTACTGACTGTACAGGGCAGCGCTCGGCGAGCCGCGAGAGCGCGGCGGCGCAGTCACTAGCGGACGCGCGCGAGCAGTTGGGGGCCGCGCGCGCTCGCGCACACGAGCTCGCCGCCGCCAGGGACGCGCTGGCCACCCGCCTGCGACAGGTGAGTGGGGGCAGGAGCGCGGGCCGGGCGCGGGCGTGCGCCTGGTGCAGCAGTTTGCCTGTTGCAGGCGGACGAGGCGGCGGCCGCTATGCGGGCCGACGTGTCGCGACTGGTGCAGCAGTTTGACTCGCAGGCTGCGGATATGAAACAGAGCATCGCGCGACTGGAAGATGAGTGAGTATAAATTATGTACTTACTTTATCTTATTTTACTTAACCTATAATTGAATGCCGTCTGAAATGAGGTCTTAATCATATGTAGGCATTAACATTCCACTGAATGTGTACCATAATAATATGCGAGTGTAAATGTAAATCAATTTAGAAATATTATTGAATGCGATGTTTGAAATGTGTAACGAACTGACGATGAAGTTTTAATGATGATGAAGTAGGTACCTATTTACGAACTGTAAATTATAAATATTATCGTTCTAAAGTCACGTACCTACCTATAAAGAATTATTTAAACGTTATTTACATATCGGTTAAGTAATTACCCATAAAATATTGTTAAATATTGGTTTGAGAATGCGAAAGTATTGTCTCGGTGTCGTCGTGATGGCCAAGTGTTAGTTCACAAAAAGCTGGCGGTGTACAGGGCGCGCGCGGCGCGGCGCGAGGTGTCGACGCGCGACGAGCAACTACAGCGCGGCGCCGCCCTGCTGGACGTACGTACCTACTGTAATACGATCATACCGTGCTTACGTTACTTAGCTCAAACAACTACCTGCCTGCTTAATTAAGATCATTACCGACGGTTAGTTCAAATTCACAATATATGTACGAATGACTCGATTACAGATTCAAAAATCTTTACAATAAAACCGTAAAAATAAAATTAGTAGGCAATTTGATTTCTTGTAACACCGATTTATGGGGAATCATTTTGAATACAAGAATATTTTAAAATATATACGGTGTCCCTGAAAGTATGGATCAAATGGAACAAGGCTATAGAGGAAGTAACTCCTTAACTTTTTGCTCTACAAATGAGGATCCGATTTTTAACGGGTTAAAAGTTATGACCAGTTTTTGTTTTGTTTAGGGGCATTCCACGTGAAGCGGCCATACATTTTTGACTTAGAGCGTCCAAAGCGCACCCAGGTCGCACTGCACGCTGCATTTATGCCCGGGCCACACCAACGAGAAATGCCATTGTTTATCGCGATAATGCACGTGCACCGTAGGTGCAGCCACGAGTAAACGCGATAATTTGACAACGGCCGGCATTGCCATTTGGCATGATGGGCAATCACGTTGAAATTTCAACCTCAAGTGTAGCCACATTTTATCACAAATCCTAATCCTAACTAATATTATAAATGCGAAAGTAACTCTGTCTGTCTGTCTGTCTGTGTGCTACTCTTTCACGCCAAAACTACCGAACGGATTTGAATGAAATTTGGTATACAGATATTCTAGACCCCGAGATAAAACATAGGCTACTTTTTATCGCGAAAAAGGGGTTGTAAGGGGTTAAAAGGGAGGGGATTTCATAATTTTTAAAGATAAAACCATGAAACTTTATATTTAAGCACTTGATAAAAAATAATAAAACATTTGTTCTAGCGTTTTTGAAATTTCGACCTGTGAGGGGATGAAATAGGGGTTGAAAGTTTGTATGAAATTCGTCATTCTTGAAGATACCTTACATTTTATATTTAGGCACTAAATAATAAACAAAAAATCGTTTGTTCTAGCATTTTAAAATTTACACCAGCGTGGGGGTGAAATAGGGGTTGCATGTGGGTGTTCGTCATTTTTGGAGATAAAACCATGTAACTTGGTGCATCAACTTGGTGTCAACGCACAGCCCAAACCGCTGGACAGATTGGGCTAAAATTTGGCATACAGATAGATGTTATGACGTAAGCATCCGCTGTGATAGGATTTTGATAATTTCCACCCCCAAGGGGGTAAAATAGGGGATGAAAGTTTGTATGAGACTGTCAGTTTTAAATCGATCGGGTTGAAATTTGGCATGCAGATAGATGCTATGACTTAGGCATCTGCTGTGAAAGGATTTTGATAATTTCCACCCCCAAGTGGGTAAAATAGGGGATGAAAGTTTGTATGAGACTTTGTCAGTTTTAAACCGATCAAGTTGAAATTTGGCATGCAGATAGGTGTTATAACGTAAGCATCTTCTAAGAAAGAATTTTGATCATTTTCACTCCCAAGAGGGTAAAATAGGGGGTGAAAGTTCGTATGGAACTATGTCAATTATAAAACGATCTGGTTGAAATTCGGCGTGCCGATAGATGTTTTGACGTAAACATCCTCTAAGAAAGGATTTTGATCATTTTGATCATACCCCCAAGGGGGTAAAATAGGGGTGAAAGTTTGTATGAAACTTTGTCACTTTTACACCGATGGGGATGAAATTCGGCATGAAAGTAGATGTTATGACGTAGGCTTGGAGATCCAAGTAAGGATTTTGATCATTTCCACCTCCAATGGGATAATGTAGGGGGTGAAAGTTTGTGTGATACTTTGCCAGTTTTAAACCGATCGGGCTGAGACTTTGCATGCATAAAGTTACTATGACAGGTATCTCCTTAGAAAGGATTTTGATGAATTCCACCCCTAAGGGGATAAAATAGGGAATGATAGTTGGTGTGAAATTGGGAATGAAAATTGAATCTAGAATCATTGAATCTTTTTGAATTACATTCGGTAAAACGATGATTTGGGACCTGAGTAACGTATGATAGTTTTTATCTCAGAAGTCCCTCGGGAACGGGAACTATGCGTCAATGCTCCAGGACTCTCTATCTTTTAACCACTGAACTTATTTCATAGAGATTCTGTACAACAATAGTCGAAGTTTTTATTACTCAAAACTTACGTGATCGGGCCGGGACTGGTAAGAACCCTGCGGAATTTTTAATTTATTGAAATTACGATAAATCATTTCACAATAGGTAAATCTTAATTGGGCACTGAATTGATTCTGATGAATTCTGTCAGAAGTCATTAATCTACGCGGACGAAGTCGCGGGCAACAGCTAGTATTTTAAATACAGTGTTCTGATTCCTTGCAATTGGAGAATTGACACCCAAGACCGATCTTATAAGCGGGTGGACACAGACGAGTTATTGGACTGCGACGAAATCTGAGGCGGCACGAAAACCAAAACGGTCCAATATTTGCGGAGAGGCAATCTGATTGGGCCACCACTTTACACACAAACATTGCGTCACCAACGCGTCGGCGATTGTCTAGTGAAATTATTCCAAATTTTTCCATTCTATTGGTGTAAGAACGCACCCTTCTGAAGGTGCCAGCAGAGAACGCCATGTGCGAAAGAAACCTTTTTTGAAGGCGCTAGAGGTGCAGCGAGCGCGCTGAAAGGTGCGGCCGCCAACGGCCAGACTACGCTACAAATTTACAATATTCCAAAGTGCTTTCTAATTAAACTAATATAAAGCATTAATTTACCTTTGCTACTTTTTTAAATGCTGTCAGTTTTTTACACCAAAGCCATTTTTAGCATCGTTGATGCTTATTCACTAGGTATGTATGTATGTGATTTACATATGTGAGGAAGAAAAGTAACAATTTACGATCAAAGATTACAGCATAATTATAAAAATATTGCACACACGCATCAAAATTTACTAAAAGTGTAACTTGTAACTCACCCAAATATAAAGAAACTAGCTTTTACCCGCGGCTTCGCTCGCGTCACAATAGAATAAAAAGTAGCCTATGTGACATATACCATATACCAATACACACAGCGCCATCTATACTAATACTTTTGTTTTCCCTCAGGAATATCACATTTTTCCGTGATAAAAAGTACCCTATTATTTACTCCAGACTTCTAACTTTACGTCTGTAAAAATTCAAAGCAATCGGTTTAGTAGACGGCGTGAAAGCGGAACAAACAAACAAACTAACTCACTTTCCGATTTATAATATTAGTAAGGTTTTCATTTTGATATATGTAATCTCATTAATGACAATAAATTATTACTTAATACTCGTATATCGTATAGTAACCTCTACTAATACTACGAAGTACGAGCGAAGGCGAACTTAAAGCCATGATAAATTATGCTTAGCACGCTTTAAACACATCCCCTTTTCCGTAATGAAGCCTCAGTAATACTTTGCCCGACCCAGGAATCGAACCCGAGAACCCTTGTCCGGCAGGTACACTTGCGACCACTCGGCCAACGAGGTAGTCTATTATTTAGTGTACCTAGTTGTTGCAAACATGACTTTTAGTTTTATGCTCGAGACTCTCAGTTCCAAAGTCATTTATGAAACAAGATTATTTAAATCAGACAGAAGATTATTATTAGTCTAAAAATTTATGTGGTATACTACACCTTGGATTAAAGTTGACCTCTGTTGACCCTTTTGTTTAATGTGGTCATAAAAAACCTTGTAACGGGAACTATTTAGAACCGGCACGTCGGAAACCAAACACGAACCGATACCGGAACTAGAACCGTATTTAATAGATAAATAGAGGAAACCTTATAAGAACCTAAATGAGGAAACACAACCGAAATTGATACCGGTATGCAATCCCTGCTTTCGAACCGTTAAGGATCAAATCCCCATTCCCAGAGCTCCCATGTTAAGGAATCACCTCCTTTATGCCTCTACTCGATTTGATCTATACTTCCAGGGACACCCTGTCTGTTTAATTATAGTTGGTGCAAATATAAAAACTGATTCCAAATTCAAACAAGAAATATTTTATCAATTTTTTTATAATGATGTATATCGATAGGTAGGTATTTATGAGTTATTTATTGTCATTTAGGAAGCTAAGAAAACTATTGAACATCTGAAGCAGCAGGAAGCTCGACACGTGGATCTAATCGACCACCTAGAGAAAGATATCATTGCCAAGAATGAAGTAAGTAGCGACAATTTTTTGAGGTATTCGTTACGTACCTACTTACGTGTCCCAATTTAGTCAGTTCTCTGAGTGATAATCAACTACTCGCCGGCAGCTTCAGCACAGCTCGAAGGAAGAAATAATTTCTATGCAACATCGTATAAGCAACCTCGAAGCGGAGAAGATCAAAATAAACGAACAGTTGAACGAGACCGAGCAGGAACGCGGTCGAGCACGCGACGCCCTCGACGAACTGACCTCCGTCGTCGAGCAGCTGCGCCGCGAACTGGACGACGCGCGCGCCCAGCTCGACTCTGAGCGGTGCGTGCACTCCTAGTACCACTAGCACTACACACAGCATGCAGTGACCGCGGACACTCGCAGGGCCGCGCTGGGCGCGCTGCGGGAGGCCGCCGCCGCGCGCGAGCGCGAGCTGGACGCCAACACCGGCACCATCGCGCGCCTCATGGCAGACCTGCGCGCCGAGGCAGACGCGCGCGCCCGCGCGGACGCCGGCGCCGCCGCCGCGCGTCGCCAGCACGACGCCGAGCGCGACGCGGCGCGCCTCGCTGAGCTGCAGCTACGCGACGCACTGGCGCGCCTCGAGCGCTCCGTCCAGGACAAGGATCGCGAGGTCGCCGCACAGATGACCATCATTCTAGACATGCGCGGGGAGAAGGTACTCATATAAATAACACTTTAGTCAATAGAGCCATCTTGTACCTTTACCCCGAATTACTCGAAATCGGTGTAATAATGACGTGCTCTTCTTGCACCCTCTCCTATCAAACGTAGTCCTACCACCAGGCCGCACCAGGCCGCTTCTCCAGCATGTCATTAGCATTCTTCCGTCGGCGTCTCCTTTCCAATAACCTACGTTAACTAGTTACAATTTGGAATTTACGAGAGAAACTTTCAGGCCGCCCAATGTTAAGTAAGAAATTATTTTACTTATGTAAGTTGGATTACCATAGTATATTTAGTTATTTGTACTCATACCTCATAAAAAACCGACTTCAAAAAAACCAAAAACTAATAACAAACAAAAGGTCAAAACTAAAAAGCAAAAAATAACTATGATTAGTAGGCTGATAGATTACCCACCCACTGATAGGTAAGAAGTCGGTGCCATAAGTTCCTTACAAAATTATTCATTAAAACCTTAATAGGTACCTCTTTCTTCTTTCTTTCTTTCTACCTAATTCACATTTATGTGGACATTAAGTTATATCATTATGATATGATCTTATGGCACCGACTTCTAACCTATCAGTGGGTGGGTAATCTATCAGTACTAATCATAGTTAATTTTTGCTTTTTAGTTTTGACTTTTTGTTTGTTATTAGTTTTTGTTTTTTTTGAAGTCGGTTTTTAAACGCAGTTTTTATTTTATTATTTTCAGTGTAAAGCTACATATACCCGTTTTGTTACTTATAATCTACATAGGTGCAAAGTTCTAATCAATACAAATTAATCAAGCCCAAACACAAGGTAGTTACTGTATACCGTTAAGGAGTTCCTTTAACAATTACACTTCTTCATCATCAGATCCTTAATGACAGCCCTACTCTATTTAGGTGTAAAGTCCTCATCAATCCAAATTAATCAAGCTCAAGGTAGTTAATATAAACCGCTGAGGAGTTCCCTCGAGTGCCTGTCGGCTCCATCATCAGGTCAACTCCAGACCCTTATCAAATTGTAGTGTTTCAAAATCCTAATTGAAAAACATAATAGACGCATTACTCGCCCATAGAATTTTCGAAAGTTCCCCTCGGTTTCCCTAGGATCCCATCATCAGATCCTGACCTCATGGAAATGGGACCATCTCGGGAGTATACCCTTTCAAACAAAACAAGAATTTTGGAAATCGGTTCACAAATGGCGGAGTACTGCGCGAACAAAAAAAAAATTCAGCCAAACATAGTACCTCCTCCTTTTTTTGAAGTCGGTAAAAAATAACAGAAATGAAAAAATAAGTTACAAAACTAGAACCAGACTACAAAAAAAACCTCTTAAGTTTTCTCAATCAAGAAAATGTTCTTAGAGGATAGCCGTGGTCGCATGCCACATTGCTCTACAGTACCTATTAATGGCAAATAACCAAGATTATTCTCCAAGCAAGGATAATATGAAAATAGTCCAGAAATTCCATACATCATACATCTTCTTTATCTATCATAATATTTTATTTCGAAAATTATCTGAATAACAAAACATAAAAAACATCGATTTCGAGTAGACAACATATATCCGCATAATTCGGATTACGGGGGTATTTGGGCCTCCGGTAACTTCACTCACACGGCGAAACAAAACGCAATTTTCCTTTAGATAACCGAGGGCTGGGCTCGCTGTCATTGCAGCGGTAAGTCCCCTCTTTGAGAAGTGGCATAAGAGACGCTACGGCGTCCTCACGTACGGAGAAAACACTGTCATCACTGCGAGGACCGGCCGGAGGACACGGTGGAGCATACCATGGCGGCGAATCGATTGTGATGATATTTGTTACAGTCGTACAGTCGTAGAATATTCCTTTGGATAGACTATTTTAAAAACCCAATTTATACAATAGTCACAATTTCATGTGGACGAAGTCGCGGGTAATATAAACTACAAATTATCAACCTAAAGAAGCCGTATTTTTTAGAAATTTTAACAAATTCAAAAAGTAACTACCTACTCGAAATTTTGTAATTTTTCAACCATAACTGGACAATAAATTATCATACGAAAATATTACGAATCCGCATCAATATCCACTAGAAGTGTAATTCAAATATAAAGAAATGTCATCACCGCTTTTTTGGTCGCCCGCTTTACGTGGAATGCCCATATGACGGGGATCGTTTTCGGTCGGCAGGAACGGCTGCAGGAGCGGATCCAAGGCATGCAGAATACCATCGACAACATCCAGAAAGAGCTGACGGGACGCTTGGCAGCACCCAAAGTGGCGCCAGAGCAGTGCGAGCCTCCCGAACTAGACGACACGCCGGCCACGCGCCGCGCCGACGACACCGTGTTCGGGTTCCTCAGCGACGGCAGCGTGGACGGAGACGCGCTGGACGTGAGTGTCCCCTGGAGGAGCTAGGGCCCGCTAGAGCGAGCGGTCGTACAGAGCGCGGTGTGTGCAGGCGCGCGAGGTGGGGCGCCGGGTCCAGGCGCTGCGCGGCGGCGGCCGGCTGCGGGCGGCGCAGGTGCGTCACTGCGGCGACTCATCTAAACTCAGCCAGTCTGTTCATTATCCACTTTGGGTAGGGTGAAAACTTTCCGGCTAGATAATAAAAATCAAAATAATTTAAAAAAAAAATTCGCTTTGGTTTTTGACTTATTTGATGGGAATTACCCATCAAGGCTGATAATTTCATAACGATGTTCCAAATAAAGTTTGCCATTTTTAAAGCCCGATTCGTCAAGTCCCTCAAAATACTCATTTACAGCATGGATGAATTATTTGAGGTTAGGGAACAGATGATAGTCGCTGGGGGCTAAATCTGGTGAATAAGGTGGTTGGGGGAAGAATTCAATTCGTTGATTTTTGCCATCGCAACGACCGACGAATGAGCATTGATCATTGGATTGGTCAGGAACATTGTCATGGTCAAACAAAATTTTTTTCTTCGCCAATTGGCGTCGTTTATTTTTCACTTCGTCCTTCAAACGTTCCACAATAACTTTTGCTAGTACTGACCATTGATAGTTTTGCCTTTCGCTAAATAATCAATGAAGATTATTCCTTTCGCTTCCCAAAACACAGTCGCCATAACCTTGTTGGCCGATAAAATTGTTTTCGATAAAAACAAGTTTTCCGGGTCAATTTTTGATCGATCGAGCCAAAAATTTGACCTGCTACTCTGCTAGCGCTATTTCTAGGTTAGGCCGGAAACTTTTCACCCTACCCTGGTATACCATTACGGTTGTATTATTATGTCGCATCCGACATACCACCCTAGTTAATTGCTGTCGTTACGTATAGATACACACAGAAGCCTACCGTACCGTTGGCCAAATTTGAAGAAAAAGAAGTAGGTAGTTGAAACAAAGTGCAGCGCGCAATAACATACTTTGATTCTAAGGAGGCCATACACGCTAGGTTTTGCATGATGGTTTTAGCCGTGCTTGCATAACCGATAGGCAAACCCTAGCGTGTATGGCCTCCTTTACGGTTACAGCTAAAACGCCGTACGGTTCAAATATCTTGTGAGAAAAATGTGAGCTTGTACATGACACGGCAAAATCACCGGGCGAGATATCGGCCAAAGACAGTAGTGTTTTATCTGGAAATCCGTAACTGCACTCCGATTTACTTACAGTAGTAGGTACTTCATACCTTGCCCTTGGACTTTTCTCTCAACATGAACCTACATGCATTGTAGATTTGCAGCCATATATAGATATAATATGTAACATAACGAGCTATTAACCATAATGACTTGTCATTATATTACAAGGACTTAATTTTATTAAAGGAACGATATTTTCATTTAACAGGGTTCAATTTCGCTGTCACAAGTTAAAGACGACTTGAAAATTAAAAATCGGTCGTTTTTTAAAACCAAACGTTTCGATAGTAAGACTAAGAAATACAAGTAAGAAGTGTTGTGCCATCGATAACTTCACCTAGTATAAAATAATTTGTTTTATTTTTTATTAAAAATACCTAACTTACTTTCCTTATTAATTTGTTTTACATTAAATACCTATCCACATAGTAAATGTGTTTCATTGCCCATTTCAGTCGTTTATTGTTACGCTCTACAATAACGCTAGGTCTCATGAACATTTATAGGTATACCTATAGCATTGCACAACTGTAAGGACAATCCGCCAAGCCCAAAGGACAATCATGTACAAACTGACCGCGAGGCACCCTGGTCCCCGTACATTTGAGTTTACTCCAACTTGTTTAAACACAACTTGTCGAACATCATGTTTCAACTTTGCAACATAATAATTATACATAACATATGTATAGGTATCTTATGTACATTATGTTTATACCATCCAGAATTTGACGTAATTTATAAGAATGTGTTATTGTAATGAATAAGTAATTTTCGCGACCCTAGTATCGTGAGTGCATTCAGGAACATAATTATTTTATGTTTTATTACGTGCGGAATCAAACTCAGCCACCGCGCCAACCGGGCAGTGTTCATTCTCTTACGTAAATATTATTCAGTTTATTTCACGATAGATAGGAAGGTAGGAAATAAAAGCAATTTTCAACATCATTTCGCCAAGTTTGTAATAGCTAGCAAAGCAATGAGTAGAGCGGCGCCGCGCGGCGACGCGGCGGCGGAGGGCCGGGGGCGCGGCGCGGGCGGCGACACGCGCGCCTGCACGGCGGCCTCGCGCGCGGCCGGCGGGCTGGGCGCCGCCGCCGTGCTGGTCGGCGTCGTGCTCGGCGGCGGCGGCGCGTCCTCTCCGCCGTAGTCGGCGCCGTTCTCGCCATACTCGCCCGCCTTCAAGTACACGCGTGAGGTTCGCTCGGGTGCACCCTAGAAACACCCGGTCGCAGCACTGCGGCGCCCGAGAAGAGGTCTCGCTGTGGCCGCGATCGTTTACCTTGAAGTCGGGCCGGTTGGGCTCGAACTCGAACGCGGGCCGCGCCGACGGCTGCGACGACACCGGCTGCGCTGGCTCCGTGCTGGACGGCGGCGGCTGGCTGCGGGTGGGCGGCGTCGCGCTGACCCCGTTCGCAGACCGCGGAGCTGTGTATAATATACAGTGTCCCTGAAGTCCACGTTCAAATGACACCAGGTGATTGGTAAAGTTCCAATAGTTCCAGAAAAATATAAAAAAAGTAATTCTATGTCATATATTATGTAACTTAAGTTCACATAGCATCGACGCAATATGTTGCACAGCATGTTACTTGTTTCCATGCACCGACACGTGGTTTAGTGAGACGTGATCCATAAATTTTGTTCGTCTAGCGACAATATTCACCGATTTCCAACATGTTTAGCAACATGATGGTGACTAGAATAAATCTTAGTAAGTCCAAGGATAAGTCCTCAGGCTAAGGACTCACGAAGCGATTTTCTCCGGCGCCGCCGTGGTTGCGGCCCCGCAGCCTTTGTAGAATAGATACAGATATGTGTGTAAAAAATTAAAGCACATTTCACGGCGCGTTGTACGCCTGCGGCGGGTGCGTATGATTGCGGCTCCCGCAGCACGAGCGGCCGCGGGCCCCAGCAGGAGCGGGTTAACCCGCGCGCTCCGCGGTCGGTTGGCGGGCAATCGCAATTGTAGGGCTGCCAGTCTGGAACTAAATAGATTGCTCCTCCCGGCGGCCCTCGCAGTGATGACACCCGGGCGGTTCCTCCCGCTCTATCCGAAACAAGAACCGAAACTTCGTGTCCGGTAAGCACCTGCGTCAGGCGGTAGGTGAGGACGTAGCGTCTCTCAAGCCACTCCTCAAAGACGGGACTTACCGCTGCAATGATAGCGAGCCCAAGAGCCGAAAGACTGGATAACACATAAGTCATTGTATGTTTTTGGTGGAATAAGCCGGTAAACGAGCAGACGGATCAACTGATGGTAAGAAATTGGTGCCGCCCATTCACTCAAACACCAGAGGTGTTGCAACTTGTAACACCGGCGTATGCGTTACCGACCTTTTGGGGATTAGAAATTTAAGGATTGATGGGATTCGGAAATTGGGGAGCTGGGAGAGGGGTGATTGGGCCTCCGGTAACCTCACTCACAACCTGTTTCACGTCGGTTTTCTGTAAGGTTGTGATATCACTCCGGTCGAGCCGGCCCATTTGTGCCAAAGCATAGCTATCCCACACTTTTTAAATGAACTATATTTTTAAAATAATTCCCCTTGCAGTCTCCCTAATCCCCGAATCCCCAACAATCCTCAAATTCCCAATTTCAAAAAAGCCAGTAACGCACTTGTTAGGCACCTTGATTGCTTAGCATCAGGTGATCCGTCAGCTCGTTTACCGGCTTAACCCATAAAAAATAATGTTGTAAAAAAATTGTATAAGTAATTTTGATTTTTTTTATATAATTCTGATAGCTGTTGGAACCTTGCTGAACATCTGGTGCCATTTGAACGTCGACTTTAAGGGACACCTGTTTAAGTTACAATTTACAATAATAATTCTCGTCAATTTGTAGAAACTTGTATAAGATTGCTTATACTTATATTTAATTTTATAATTTCAATTTTATTCTCTTTATCTCTTTCTCATAAAAGCAACACACACACACACACACACACACGTTCACACAGATACACCCATACATATTATCATATATTTTTCAATTAGCAACAAGCATCGCTTGCTGAAATTATAAGTAAAGAAATTTTACAAGGGGAAACAGCGGGCAGAGAAGTCGTTTGTTGAAAGGTCGGTGTCTCGGCATCGGGCGGCACTTCGGGCGCCGCGTAGGGCGCAGCGTCGATTGCGGCGGCGGGCAACGAGTCACTGGCGGCAGGCAACCCTGCACCAGCGGCGGGCAACGCGTCACCGGCGGCGGGCAACGCGTCACCGGCGGCGGGCAACGCGTCACCGGCGGCGGGCAACGCGTCACCGGCGGCGGGCGAAGCGTCACCGGCGGCGGGCAACGTGTCACCGGCGGCAGGCGGTGCGTCACCGGCGCCGCGTGGCTCGCCCTCCGACATCGGCAGCAGACGGCGCTCGCTGCACAGCGCCGCGCACTCCCCGCCGCGGCCGCACGCGCGCAGCGTGTGCGCGCAGTGCAGGAAGCGGCGCCAGCGCGCCACGCTCTGCGCCACGTGCGTGTCGCCGCACGAACTGTCGCCCGCCTCCGCCGCGTCCGCCGCCCTCGGCTCGGCGCTATCTTCGGCGGCGCGCGCCGAGCGACTCAGCACACCGCACAGCTTGCCCTCGCACACGACGGCCGCGCCCCAGTCGCTCTGGCACAGCGTGGGGCCCACCAGACACAGCGCCGAGTCGCGCAGGCCCGGCCAGCCGCTGGCGCGCGCGGCGCACGCGTCGCCCGGCACCAGCGTGGCGTCCACGATGCGCAGGCGCGGCGTGCGCGAGCCGGCGCGGGGCAGCGCGCGCACCACGTGGCACACGGCGCGTGGCGCGCACTCGCTGGGCTGCGTGGCCATGAGGATGGGCCGCGAGCCGCCTCCGAAGGGCGCCTCCAGCTCCAGCACGGCCAGGTCCATGGCGGCCCCGTCCCACGCGTCGGCGGCGCGCGCCGCGTCCGCGGCCGCCGCCAGCGCCACGCGCGCCACGCGGCGTACGGCGGCGGCGCCGGGCGCGTGCGCCCAGAGCTGGCGCGGCGCGGCGCGGCCGGCGCGCGCGCACCAGGCGGACGTGAGCGCGGTGCGCAGCGACACGAGCGAGCCGCCGCAGTGGCGCCCGTCCGCGTGCTCCACCACTATCTGCGGGACGCGGCGCGCACATCTACACTCTCATATACGGCCCTATAGCCATGTAACAATGATGGAATTTTAAAATCGCTCATTGTAGTAAACGTGGCCTATAGGATGACATTCACAAAAGATTATAATAGAGAAGGTACATACAAAAAAAGGGAAAAATCTGATATTGTGGTTTTATTATAATACTGTTTGTATTGTTCAAAATGTTGTTTTTGTAATTGCACAAACAACTGTATATTATCGGTACTAGGTTCCTTGAAGCTTATTGGTACTTGACAGAAACCTTATCATACAGCGAGATATTTATTCATGTCAAACCAAGCAACCTACTGTTTTGCCAGTAACGAAACCAAAGCTCAATTTAAATCGGCCAACGCCATCTATCCAGTTATGGGACAACTCACATTAAAATAATTTTAATAGTGGTATGGCGTTGGCCGAGTGCATTTTTAGAAAGATTATTTTTATATTGAAGACATACTGTTTATTATCATCTCATACCATAAATGGAGCTGAGTCACTTTCGTCTTCTTGTTCAGCCTCCCTCTCTTCCGTCACAGCTGAAGCCTTCGTCGTACTGCTCTCTGATGGAAATATTAATATATTTAATTATTTATAATTCATAGAGGACTTGCAGCTTATAAGAATTGATAAAAATAACAGTAAGCGTAGGTAACAATGAGCCAATTACAAGTCCTCACGTTTAGGATTTTGAATAAATTAATTAATATGGTGTGAGTACTATACAATATTAAAAATACATACGTATATTCTGCGTAAATGAAAAAGTTAAATATTGAAACAGACCAAGAGAAACAATAAAAAAAACCAAATATCTATTGTTGGTAAAAAAATTTGAGGCTTAAGCTCTTTGCAGAGTTCACACTAGTTGTAAACGGACGAGGTCATATTCCTTACAAACATTGTTAAAGTATCTGCTTGCACGCACAATGTAACTGTTCTGCCTGTAGATGAGGGACGGGATACATTGAACCATTCCACCCATTTGATAGTAATTCGGTTTAACGCTAGTTTGAGACACAGGAAAGGACGTATGGTAGTTTTCATCCCGGAAATCCAATAGAAACGGGAACTATGAATTAAAATCCCGGACTCTCTACCTTTTAAACCAGTCTATTTGAGTAAAATTAGGTTCAAGTATGGTGTACGACCCGACATTCCCGGGTAGCCCCGGACATACAGAAAGTTTTTATCATTAAAACCCAAAGGAAACGGGCACTGTATCTACTGTAAATTTTTTGAAACCACGAAAATAAATAAATTTTCACAATAAATCCAAGTTACTGAATCGGTACTGAATCGATTCTGATGACATGACGCTGATCTCCGGAACTAGAGGTCCGATTCGAAAAAATGTTTTTGTGTTGGATAGTCCATTTATCCAGGAAGGTATAGACTACAATCAATAGGAGCTGAGAAGTGCAGGTGAAACCACGCGAGAGTAGCTACTAATTGAGAAAATAAGGAAAGGACCCAATATTGAAACGAGTTGATGTCGTTAACGTGTAGGCTGTATGTTTAAATAAACAAGTGGGCCCCGTGCGCGAGACGGCGCCGCCACGCACCGCGCGCGGCGAGCGCCGCCGACACCAGCAGGGCCAGCAGCGCGCTCCTCATGGCAGCTCGGGAACAAACACTATGCGGCCACGTATCGCACCGAGCCACTCGCCTTACATTACAAATGGCCTTGTAAACATTACGCTCATTTCCATAATAAAGTCAGCGTCAATAACACTCATGACATTTGCGTCACTTCTGAACTGAAAGAGTTTGCTAGTCCAGCTTTATATTTCTGAAACCATAGATATGGTACAAAAAGGCATCACGTACGCGTGGTTCTGGCTGTTTCTTACCTAATCATTTAATACGATGCCTGATAGATAATACAACAATTTTTTTTGTTTACAGAGTAAATTCGTTCACAAAAAGTAGAAGTATCTAAATCAAGGCAATGATTTATATACCATGTTAAATTGGATACAAAAATCAACATCCATTATTTGCAAGTTAAGTATGTAACTGTTCCTACGTAATAGAGGGTTAACATATTGCCACACGCCAGGTACAAGTACAGATTCCGTTCTATATGGATAATAGTTGAATAAGCGATTTGATTTAGGAATTGCACCCGAGGATACTCGCTCGAAGTCGGTACTCGCTTGTCAGCCAGCCGTTCCCCAATATTTATTATACTCTTTGGCCAGTCGGCCAGTACGACTGCACTTGCAACTATTCGTCTCACGATATACTCTATTTTTAGAATACACGTAACATACACAGAAATAATGCAAAAACAGATATCTTCTAAGCAGTTTACATTTTCTCCTGGCTCCATTATGCTGTATTACCTGTATTGTGTTCTATTTCGTTTTTCCATGTAACCTTATCTTTCTAATTTCGTTATATCCAAACATGAGGAATTGTAATTGGTTCACCGCTACTTATGTTTATTTTTGTTCTTAAACTGTCAAACACCGAGCGGTCACCGGTGACCGCAACTTATTGTTCTTTAATTGTGTCTTAACGATTTGATTGTGTTTAATAGCTGTAAGTCTTGCATTGTCTATAAATGAATAAATTATTATGTACGATTACTCGTACTTGTACAGTGATGGGAATATGACTGGTATTTTACTACAAAAACCAAAGAGTCGAGTCAAAAAGTTTTATTATAAGGCATCATGACGAATGCGGCGGCTCGTGCGGCGACGGGGCGCCTGGGGGCGCCAGTTTCTCCAGTAGCGCCGGGGCGGCCGGCGGCGCCAATTCCTCCAGCAGCGCATGCGCCCGCAGCTGGCGCTCCAGCAGCACGTCGGCCAGCGCCGCCGCCTGCGCCGGGCACGCCGCCGCGCCGCGCACCACCAGCCACTTGTGGTGCGGCAGCGCCTCCAGCGCCGCCAACAGCGCCGCGCCCGGCCGCGGCCGCTCCGCGCGCGCCTCTGTCTCCAGGCGCGCCGCGTGCAGCAGCGCGCCGCCCGCGCCGCCGCGCGCCAGCCGCGCCGCCAGCCGCGCCACGCGGGCGGCCGGGCCGGGCCGCCAGTCCGCCTCCGCGGCCTGCAGCAGCGCCGGCAGCAGCGCGGCCAGCGCGGCGCGGTGCGAGGGCGGGGGCCGGAGCGCGGCGAGGCGCGCGGCGAGCGTGGCGTGGCGCGGCCAGGCCCACAGCGGCGCGCCGCCGCTGGCTGAGTCGGCATTCATTACGTATACATTATTACAGTGGTCATAAACATACATGAAAAAAAACGTTTCAATTTTTTCATACCAAGCGGCAATTTAAAAGCTAAATATTTATTACATTATAAGTGCAAAGAACTCAGTTATTGAGAAAGGCGTAATTATTTTAAGGCTGCATTTATAGTACCTCACAGTCACAATAACACGCAAGTGTGTGGTACCCACCGAGCGCGATGAATGCGTTGTGCGGGAACAGTGGCGCCAGCAGGCGCGCCGCCCCCGCCTGCCCCCCCTCCCGCGCCGCCGCGCTCAGCAGCGCGCACCCCGCCTGCTCCCAGTACCGGGCCGCGGGCCCCGCGGGCCCCGCGCCGCCCGCCGCCTCCAGCACCGCCGCCAGCAGAGCGCCGCGGCGCTGCGGGCCGCACATCGCCGCGCGTGCCGCCGCCCACTCGGCCGGCGCGGGCTGCAGCGCGGCCAACATGGCGTCGACCGGCGTGGGCGGTGGCTCTTGCTCCAGGCGGTGACAGTGCGCGTCGGCGACGGCCAGCGCGGCCTGCAGCAGGTCGTGCGGCGGGCGCGCGGCCAGCTCGGCGTCGGGCGGCAGCGCGCGGCCCAGCGCGGCGCAGGCCACGGCCCACTGGCCGACCGCGTCGTCCTCGCACACCTCGCACACCACTCTGTGACAGTTCATATTTATTGTTCTCAAAAAAACGGTGTTGTTTGTGACATCTCGCCCTATAAGTAAGTTAAATATTAAGACACTTAATTATAGATATTCCTAACAGTAACACGTCTCCTTCATTGCTCCACATTGCACATCTTTTATTTCGTGTAAACCACAACCCGCACATACACATGCAAAAGATTTTAGAACGTCATTTGTTGTTGTTGTTATTATAATATATGGGGAGACGCTGTATCTAGACATTATACAATCAGCGGCAGTCCGCACCTGGCGACGTAGAGCCGACAGGGCGGCGGCAGCGCGGGGTCGGCCAGCGCGGCGCGCAGCGCGGCCAGCGCGGCGCGGGCGGCGGGCCGCGGGCCGGCCGCGCGGCGCTCCAGGCGCGCCACGTGGGCGTAGGGCAGGGCGGACGCGGCCCAGCGCTTGACGGCGGCGCGCGCCTCGTTGCGGATGCGTTGTGCCTCGCTGCGGCCCGCCTCGTCCTGCGCGCGACTATTTTATACTACTATTGTTTGCATCAGGAAAGTAACAGAGGTAATTAATATTAATCGGAATGGAAGGCGGAATCGGAGATTTCATATTTAATATATCGGAATCAGAATCGGAGGCGGAGGCAGGGTCAGAAGTGGTGGCAGAAGAAACATATTTTATTTAATTCAGTTAATTAATTTAAAGTAATTAGAGGTCGATGCACAGCACCCAGTCATAGCCGACGTTCCACAGAAGCGGTCTCAGAAATGAACCCTATGGAAGATCGTCACGCAGTCTTCCACTCTCTCGCCGGTTCCACTCAACACGGTGACTCGGGTAGTTGACGGACCTGTCCGTCGAAAATTTATCACCATTTACTTTAAACCCAGTTAATAACAGAGCGGGCACAGACCTGTAGGTCCAGCAGTAGCAGTAACGCGTGCAGCCAGCGCAGCCGCCAGCACAGCATCGCCTCGCGCCACTCGCCCGACAGCCACTCGCACGCCGCGTCCCACAGCGCGCGCACCCAGCGCAGGAACCCGCCCGCCGCCGCCAGGTAGTGCGGCGGCTCCACCAGCGCCTGCACCAGCCGCGCCGCGCCCGGCCCGCGCGCCGCGTGCGTCGCCGGCAGGCGCCGCGCCGCGCGCACCAGCGCCAGCACCACCTCGGCGCCGTCCGCCTCCGCCGCATCACCCAACGCGTCGCCGCTGGCATCGGCCGCGCACAGCACGTGCTGCCCTAGCGGCAGCAGCGGCACCTTGGCCAGCCGCAGCGCCTGCAGCACCAGCAGCGGGGCCGCCGCGCCCGCTGGCTGCAGCAGGTGCGCCACGTCCGCCGGCACCGGCGCGCGCTGCGGGTCCTCGGCCGGCACCGCGCCCGCCTCCACCGCGCGCCAGTGTACGGCGGCCCGCGCGCGCTCCACGCGCACCCACACCGTGCTCAGCGGCAGCCCGCAGCACACCACCTGCACACACACACACTCACACCCGCAGCGTGCTGCACACACACACTCACACCCGCAGCGTGCCGCACACACACACTCACACCCGCAGCGTGCTGCACACACACACTCACACCCGCAGCGTGCCGCACACACACACTCACACCCGCAGCGTGCTGCACACACACATTCACACCTAACCAAATCTGTACACGGGGCTCGCCCTCAATACCTTGTCCTCCAGGTCGTGCAGGCGCCGTTCCTGGTCAGCCAGCTGCATCGGGTCGGGCGGCGGCGGAAAGGCGGCGGGCGGGAAGTTCATGGACAGCACGAGCTCCAGCAGCAGCACAAGGCGCTCCCAGTGGCCGGTGGCGCGCAGGCCGGCGCCGTACGCGTACAGCAGCAGCGGGTAGGCGCTGGCACTGGCGCGGCAGGCGCCCAGCGCGGCGCGCGCGGCCGCGTCCAGCTCGGCGCCGCCCGCCGCGCCCGCGCAGCCCAGCGTGCGCAGCCACAGCTCGGTGCGCTCGCGGTCCGACTCTGCATACGCGTAGTAACGTAGAGGTATAATACATAATAGTTATTTATTTATTGAATTGCACAACTTAATTCCCCCAGTCCATTTCAAGCGGTAAGACGATGCCGATATAATTATCGTAGATATTCCAGTTCTCGCGGAAAGAGCTACGCTTCGAGTTTCCTTGGACAACCCATTGAGATATAAGATTTAAGTCAGTGGTGCGAATCGTTAAAAATGGAATTCCTAGCTAGACTTTGTGTTTCCAGAAAGGTACAGCAGACAGCAGATGACACGAGTTTCACGCTGTGTGAAACTCGTTGGTATCTGTATATCTTATGTAAATAAAGCTTAAATAAACTTAAACTCGAGCGTTGTAAGTTACATCGTGCGAGACCTGCGAGGGCCAGGTCGCGCCGCAGCAGGTCGAGGCGGCGCAGCGGCGACAGCGCCAGCGCCCGCGCGCGGTGCAGCGCCGCCCGCACCCGCCGGGACCGCGCCGCGCGCGCCGCCGACTCCGCCGCCGCCAGCCCCGCCTCCGCCCCCCGCGTCAGTTCCTGCGCCCGGTGCAGAACACAGTTAGTGGGACACACGACCGATCGGTTCACACCGGCTGCCTCGTCACGTACCTGGAATTCGATAAACTGTAACCACAGCGACTCGTCCGCGGGGTTGTCTGCGAGCATGTCGCGATAGGCGCGCGTCCGCTCCGCGAGCTCCGCATCCTGCAAGGCGTCGGCCGAGCTGGCGCCCGAGCCGGCGCCCGCGCTGTAGTAGCGGCGCGCGCGGCGGCGCCCCGACTCGGGCCGGGCGCCGGCGCCGCCCAGCGCCTCGCGCGGGGGCAACGTGCTGTACCTGCGCGCCACGCGGCACTCATTGCAAATATTGAGCAACAAACAATATCAAAGGAAGGGAACAAAGTACAAAAAACCTTATTATTAGTCCCTTGTATGATCGGTGATATAAACAGGGACAATAATGCAAGACAATAAAGCCTCCCATATCCCATAATTCCTTATAATATAAATTTTAAGGTCGAAATTCCCAGAACGAAAGTGAGCAAACCAATAACAGGTGGTGCGTTAGTTTGTAGCTCTGTAAACGTTGTTGATGTTGCGCGTCGCTTGTGCCGTGTTGCTCATATTCCATTATTACTTGAATTTTTTAAGTATCCATGTAGACGAAAAAGATTGAAACGCGATAAAATGTAACACTAATCAATAAATAAAATTGTATTCAAATTAAAATTCAAATTAAAGTACTGCAAAACGGCAATTTCATAGGTAAATTCCTAGTATTACTCCAAACCATAATCTAACTCTATTCCAAACCGGTCCCTGCAAATATTTTGATTGGCCGAGTTACAAACCTACACACAAAACACAGTATCTAGATCAAATCGCACAATTAAGTTTGTTTTTATAATAAATATATACTTTTTCAGGGTAAAAAGTATCCAGTGTGATGCCCACCAGCATATTAAAGTATAATCCTACCAAGTAATCGGACTGGTAGTTTTGGTGTGATGCGTGAACTTGCAGACAGCCAAAAATATTTTTTTTAAAACCAAGGCAAACCCAAAAAATGGTAGGGGTAGTATTTTTTTTTAATACTTCCAATATACAGAATTTACAATTCTACAGTTTTATTATTATTCATAACATAATCATAATAGCTAGTCATTGTGGTTAATTCTGCATTATTTATCACTATGATCAAATTCAGTAGATATTATTCATATTGACCAGTCATTATGAATATGCCAAAATCTGAAATAAATGATTCTGTACTAACTGTGGTCTTCCAGGGTAGTACAGAGTAGACACTCGCAGGTTACCAACATCTAATTTGCAGTCAACATAGTAATCACAATCGAGCAGTTGAAGGCTCTGGCAAGTGGCAGGGGGCGCAGTGTGTGACCCACCTTCATGCTCCTCATCATTGTCACTTGCAAGCAGTTGCGCCTCTAAGGCCAGTGATTCACAACAACGCTCTGCAACACAGAGTAACCAAACAATATACTATATGCATTGACATTGTAATTTACATGACATTAAACTGTCAAACACCAAGCAGTCACCGGTGACCGCAACCTATTGTTCTATAATTGTGTCTATAATGACAGTACTCAACGAGTTAATCAATTTATTATTTACCATCAATATACAATGCATATATGAATATTAAATATACTGGGTTCAGTACTTGGGGGTGTTGAACTCCAACATGTGTGTATACTAGTGTTGTTGAATAAAACCACTGTATATTGGTCTAGATTAATTTATATTTATCTAGTGATCCATAGGTAAAGATAATTATAGATGTGCAATGTGTTAATGAAGTTTTGCATGTACAGTCAGCCATATAAATTATATAGGTAAGAAAATAAAAATTAGTTCTGTCAAGAGACAGTAGCTATTATTGTATGTGTTACAAGGAAGTCAGTACTTCAGTAGCTAACCAATGGTTTCTGTCTCTGTACTAAAGCAATCTTTATTTTCTGACCTGCATACCAAATACCTAGGTTGATTATTTATATACATTGTCGAACCCTTACTATTTTATTGATTTAACGAAACTAGATATATCCAATAGGTCATGCTATAAGAAAGGAACAGAATAAGTATAGGAATTAGGAATGTTTCTCACAGCCCATTGCCATCTAACTCAAAGAGAACATTTCGATATTACTTATATTTTTGGGTACAGATTTACCTTTGTATTCGTCTATTTTTTCGGAACACGTATCATTACTGACATTAGCATAGGCTGGAAACAAAGACATTTTCAATTCTGTTGATGGTCTCACTGCTGGTTGTACTCAAACGATAGTTTTACTGATTGTTCTTGTTGCGAAAATAGGTAACTAAATAACTGCCACAAACTGTGTTGCTGCTATTTATCCATTTTCCTTTGATTTTTACTCAACCCTTGACTCGTGTAAGTACGAAATACAAAATATGATAATCAAAAAACATATTCTTCGATTAATTCACAGCCACTACACTAGATTCACAGTCTTCTTTTATTATGCAGATAAACAGTGTATGTAGGGAAGGAACATAGAGCTATTTATTTTTACATTGAAACCGTATGAGACTCGAAGTAAAGTCATAGTCAATCAAGTAGCTGTCAGTGTCAGAGTTGGACACTGACAGCCGACTATGTTGCGTGGCTAGAGTTGGGCTTGAGTCATTGAGTGAAACCTGTAATAATGAAGGACGCCGACTAGGTACACAATGTAGATTATTTAATTGTATGAATGAGGAATTGAGTGATCACATGAGTGAGACGTGAGACGTGTCTCAACACATTTAATTTGAATAAATATAACATCACGCCTTTTATCCCGGAAGGGGTAGGCAGAGGTGCACATTATATCACTGTACCTCTATGTACAATGTAACACCCACTTTTTTGTTATGAGACCCATGTAATAGGGGTGAGCCTATTGTCATACATCGGGCACAATTCCAGACTCCGTGCTACTACTGAGATTTTTTTTTAAAAACCCAGTTATACTTTGCCCAACCCAGCATATTATTATATTGATACAATTCTAACAAATAAATGTTAATAATTTCGACCAAATTAGTTACCATAAAAGCGGTTCTTGTGAGTTAATCTTAAAAGATAGAAATAAACTGTCACATACTTTTTTGTAGATCATTTTAAGACGAAAAATTCTTTCATACATTTATTTTGTGTATCTTGGAACTGTATGCGCAGCGCACCCAACGGAAGCCGTCAAAGATGTATAATTTTCTCTGTTTTTACACATTTATTACGGTTTCTTCGCTCCTATTGGTCGCAGCGTGATGTTATATAGCCTATAACCTTCCTCGATAAATGGACTATCCAACACAAAAATAATTATTCAATTCGAATCAGTAGTTTCGGATGTTAGCATGTTCAAACAAACAAACAAAAAACAAACTCTTCACCTTTATAATATTAGTCTAGATTAGTAGAATAGTAGTAATAATGAATATTTTTTCAGTATTTATAAATATTGACTATTTATCCCAAAACACGCTTATCTCTATGTAGGTACCTAATAATGTCCTTCATTTCTATTGCCGACCTTAGTGCGGCCCCGTTTAAGCTACAAATTGCGCATGTGTGTTTTTTGTTTCACAAAGTGCTTATCTATTTTACGTCTGTAGTCAACCTGTGTTTGGTCTGGAACTCTTAGTCTTTACACGTCAATGCAAACCACAGACATACAAGGAGACACAGACCAAACATTAGTTATATATAAAGCCATTAAACACACATGCGCAAAACTTTGTAGAAACTATTACTCAATATGAAAACAATATAATTATTAGTTTAACCTTTCCAAACACTAAATCCGTCCTCTGTTGATTCTACAAATACTTGAACTGTCGTTCGAATGAAAAATTAAGTTGATTTTATTTGTTCGAAGTAAACTTATGGGCAAATAGTTGATAAGGCTCCGTTATAAACGTTAAGACATTATCAAAACAGTTGATTTATTTCAAAAAATCAACAATTTGTTTTAGTCTACAACAACGTAAATAAAAACCTTCCATAAAAGATTATTCCAAGTATTTTCTTAAAGCTATATCTGTCACATTGGGCCACACTGCACTTCGCCATTTTATTCCAGACTATTTATACGTTTAATGGTAGAAATAATTAATATTTCCTTTTATAACGAGATTGACACAGTTATAGGAAAACATAGCAATATGGCGGCACGCGAGTACATGTCAATATTTGCCTATGTGTGGCTACAGGTAAAAGAACGAGACGCCATTATTAGGTTGGTGCTTGACAGAACAAGGACGAAGAATGATGGATATCATTATCTTATCATATGCGTAACTAACTTGGAATTAATGTTGGTCTGCTTATTGTATGTATATACATTACATTACATTTATGAGGTTGGCCCAGCCAGTCAGTCACACCCAAATAACTCGTATTTAGATATATCTTAATGATAAAAAAGTATTTAGTATTACAATATCTGTGTGCACGAAATTATGTTATTTTTTCTTGTTTGTTATCTTGTTCGTTGTTACTTCGTTAGTAATCGTTAGTAGTATTTTGGGGACTACAGTGAACAGTGGCCGTGTTAAGAAAAATGATGAGGGTTAATTTAAATAAAATAATTTCACTGGCTCGAATAAGCAATCTTGAATTATCGTTTCTAGCACCGAGAGCACGATTATTAGATGGTTTACATAGATCTTTTGCAAATGTAAGTGTACCTACATGCCCTTTTATTACAGTTAGAAGTGATCTTCACAAGCTACTTATTAACTAATGTCATCCAATATTGTAAGGAGCCTGGCAGCACAGAAGTAGCGCCGGCGCCGGCGCAGCTCGTTGAGCCACCTCTCGTGGACTCTTTTGGTCGTCGTCACAATTATCTGCGTATTTCGTTAACCGAGCGCTGTAATTTAAGATGTAAGTTCCTTTATCTTATTTACCTTTTGAAACTAATCGAAAAACAATTTTTTTCATTAACCTACCCCCTAGGTTAAACTGTAAGGAACAGAATTGTTTGATTTCTATAAAGACTTAACTCCGCTCCAAAAACAAAGGTAATTAAATGTTTCAATTCATAAAATTGTAATAGTTTACCTACACAAATTATATTTACCTACTACTTACATAATTTTAAATATACTTACAAATTTCAGTTACTTACCTACACAATTTAACACAATTAAAATTACAGTACTTACATAAAGATTATTTAGGTTTTTTTAAATTTTATACTTAGTTTCACACTAAAAACTAAATAATCTATCAAAAAAATAAACCCAGAATAGAAAACATAAATAATTGAGTACCTATAAATCATTTAAAAATATTGATACTGTTAAATCTAAAGTTTGTGGTATATTTGAGTGAATAAGTTGAAAGATTAATATTTAACCTGTGGTGTGCTGTAATGTAACACTAAGACACAATTATAACTCATACCCGGCAGTCAAGATCTAAGCATACATAGGGACACACAGATAGTCGACAGTTTTCATTTTTTTATGTATGTATAGGATTTAGATCGGACTGCACTCTGGTGGAGTAAATAATTATGTAACTACGAATAACAAAACATGTTTTTTCTATGACAACGATTATATTGAAGCCATGATGAGAATGCTTTTCAATGAGTGGAATAATCCTACCAAGTCAAAGTCAAAATCATTTATTTCATTTAGACCAGGAAGGCACTTTTGAACGTCAAAACAAAATATTTAAGTATTAAATAATAAGAAAAAATGTCAGTCTCTAGGTCAGTCATCTAGTGAAGCTATTTGCTCGTTCCAAAGTGTAGATTAGATGTAGAGAACTATGTAATACCAATATTTGGTCAAAGAGACGGAAAAAGAAAATAACCTTGAGGACAACAAAATGGCTGTATTATTACGTAATTGGAATTCATTGGAACATCAATGTTTTTCGCTATCCTGTGGAGCCGGACCAGCCTGCCTCCAAGCATTTTTATCCTCTATGTAATCATTCAGTTTGTAGTATGCTTTTCCACATAAGGTTTTTTTAATACATAATTTAAATTTTGAGTCATTTAAGTGTTGTATTTCCTCTGGAATTTTATTATACCTCTAGCATTCAACACAAAATCCCATAAAGGAATTTTGTACTTTTGTCAATCTAAATAGTGGCTGACTTAATCTATTCTTATGTCTAGTTTGATAGTGGTGTCTGTCAGACACTTTACCAAACAACTGTAGATTTTTCCTAACATACATAATGTTTTCATAAATAAATTGACATGTAACGGTCATAATATTGATCTCCTTAAACTTTTCTCTGAGAGATTCGCGACGACCTAGGTTGTAGATAGCTCTGACGGCGCGCTTGTGTAAGATAGAGATAGACTCAATGCCAGCAGCGTGGCCCCACAAAGTACACTAGTCTTGCCGTGTCTATGTCGGTTAACTGTCGCATCTTCCAGAGACAGCATAAGCTGCAGAGCTTAATCGACCCGCTAAAGTTGTAGTATAAGGACCCCATTGCAATTTGTCATCTACGATAATTCCCAGGAATGTAGTCTCCTCTACAAATTGTAATTTCCGACAGCTATTTAATAATATGTCACATTCGGTACTTCCAACATTTGGCAAAACAAATCTAATACATTTCGTTTTCTTATCGTTTCATCAACAGCCTATAAATGCCCACTGCTGAGCAAAGCCTCTTCTCACACGGAGAAGGTTTGAGCATTAATCACCACGCTTGCTCAATGCGGGTTGGCGATTTCAAACTTATAATTAGAAATTATAAGTCCAGGTTTCCTCACGAATAATCTTAGAAAGTACATATAACTCGGAAAAAGTCACATTGGTACTTGCCTTTGGTAGGTTCCGAACCCGCACCCTCATGCATTAGAAGCGGGCGTCTTAAACCTCGACACCACCACGACACTATCGTTTAGCACTACGTTATTTATTGTAAACCAATGTTGAACCTTCATCAGAGCATTATTTACGTCGTCATAATTATTTGTTCGTCTATTTATTTTAAAAACTAATGATGTGTCATCAGCAAATAATACAATATGTGGTTCATTTTGAAATAAATAGGGCAAATCATTTATATATGTAATAAATAGGACCTAGTATTGAGCCCTGCGGTACGTCTATAGACATGCACCCTGTGAGTTAACTTTTTACCTGAACTTTAAGTTGCCTATCCTGAAGGTTTAAAGGACTTTAACAGATTCAGCGATACACCCTGAATACCGTAGTGTTCCAGCTTCAGCAATAGTGTCTCGTATTTAACACAGTCGAATGCCTTCGAAAGATCGCAAAATATTCCGATGGCATCCCGTGCCTCTTCCCACGAGGCAAAAACCCGCTTAATTAGTGCTACCCCGGTATCAGTCGTGCAGCGTCCCTTGGTGAATTCATGTTGAAGTGACGCAGCATCTGAGTAAGCATCAATCTTTCAAACACTTTACTGGTACTGGCAAGATAGAGACCGGCCTATAGTTATTAGGTTCCGCACTATCACCGGATTTAAACAATGGAACTATTTTACTAGTTTTCATTAAATCTGGGAAAATCTCTTGATCTACACTTTTATTAAAAATGAAAGGCAAATGAGGCGCTATAGTCTCTATAAAAGACCTACACACCCTTACTGACATTCCCCAAAGATCTTCAGTCGACTTAACTTCAATATCTTTAAACGCTTTTATCACTGTTAGGGGATTTGTAAATGGAAATCGAAAATTTGTTGAGCATTCCTCGACATTTCTTTTAAGAAGATCGATAGATAGTGTTGGTGACGATTTCAACGCTTCCGTAGTTTTAAGCGGAATATTTTTAAAGAAATTTTCAAATTCCTGGGCAGCTTTAGAATCTGCACTAATACGTCCATTTTCAGTATTTTAATGAAATTCAGTGTTAGGAGATCTATTTCTACCTGTCTCGGTGTTAATTATGTTCCAGGTAGTTTTCATTTTGTTATCCGCGGTCCTAATTTTACTGCTAATGTACAGAGATTTAGCATGCTTACAAACCATTTTAAATATTTTCGAGTATATACATGACTGACTGACTAGATACATGACTGCGAAAATCCTCACTATTATTAAATTGTTTCATACCATATAACTCAAATAAATGACAATGCCAAATCCTGATCCAGTCATACTATCATTTACAAAAAAAATAAATTGATGAAAATAATTTTGACGAATAAGGAACCTTTTCACAATAAATCTTTTTATTTTTAAACTTGCGGTTTGCAATCTAATAAAAAAAGAAGTTAAATCCCGGAAATACTTTTTTGCAATGCGTCTTCCATATTGTCTAATGACTATTTACGTTACATCATACGCATCGCTTGTACGAAACTATGAAAATAAAAAAGTAAGTAACTGTAAAAAAGATATTATTATACATAAAATATTATATGAAAAGTATAATTATATATAACATTTATTTATTTATTAATGATTACCGATGAAACCACGAAAATATAAAAGAAACGATTACTATAATTAGTTACGATTTTTTTTGTGTAACGAAACGTTTTGAAGTGCTTGTTAGTTGTCAGCTGTCAGTGTCAATATTATCTTTCATTCGCTCTCTGCGTTTCCGTTGTTTTCACGATAGTTATCATTATTGTTTTGTGTTTTAAACAAAAACCGCAAGTTTTACAGGTTTCAGGACAAATGTTTAAGTATCGGTAATTAATACACTACACGATGCTGAATACTGCATACTTGTACATGACTTCTAATATAGTGGGTCAAAGATGTACTGAGCACCTGACATTGTCCTTTTCCCTATACGAATACCTGTTGGCCGCATAATTAATTTTTTAAGTTGTGGTTTAATGAGTAAATTTTTTTGGTTGTAATTTGCCTAAATAGAATTTTCCTTTTTTGTAGTTGTTGTCGTAGTGTTAAAACTGACTGCGAGGCCACTGTGATCAGATGGTAATCTGTTTACAATGTCTTTATTTATATAATTACAGTTACAAAAAATATTATCTATACATGTTGCCGAGGTGGATGTTACTCGGGTGGGCTCAAGTAAAACATTAGAGAAGTCGAAAGATTTAAATAGACTTAACAAATTAATACTATTCGAGTTGTTTTCCAAGAGATCAACATTAAAGTCTCCACATACTATGGTACACTTACTATTGGAACACGTTTTCCGCATTACATCTTCCAACACTGATCTAAATATTTTTATGTTTTGTAAAATAGGGGGTCTAAAAACACATACTACAATATGCCTACGTAATGTAATCTTCCTTCTTTGATATTTTGAGGTGTCCCAAATGGCCCCAACTTTTTTTTAGTCTCCTTATTTCCCTGCAATCGTGTATTGAAAGCGTGTATGTGTCCAAGTTAGAGTTGGCTGCAGTTCCCCAGAGTTCTGATCCATATGACCATATTAGTTTTAATATAGCTTCATAGAGGGCGCCCTCAAGGGTGCGTGCTATCGCCTACATTGTTCCTCCTTTATATCAATGTCATGCTGCAAAACAGCGGCATTCATTGTTATGTGGATGACAGCACAGGCGATGCCTACTACAGCGGCCGAGCTAACATTTCTCAGTAAAACGTCATGGAGAGCCGAAACAGACTCGTGTCACTCCAGTCCCAGCGACTGTTGTGTGCTGCAATAAGAGCAATATCATCAGCGAAAGTCCCAACTAGGACGTCGGTCGTCGGAAGTTGGTAGGTCATCATCATCATCATATCATATCATATCAGCCACTGGACGTCCACTGCTGAACATACGCCTACCCTATCAACTTCCAGATAGGCCGGTTGGAAGCGAGGTCTTCTGTCCACTTTGCGGATGGACGCCCTACGCTGCGCTTGCCGGTACGTGGCCTGCATTCGAGAACCTTTCTGCCCCAGCGGCCATCGGTTCTCCGCGCTATGTGCTCTACCCACAGCCACTTCAACTTGCTAATCCGCTGGGCTATGTCGGCGACCTTTGTTCGTTTGCGGATTTCCTCGTTTTTTATCCGATCTCGCAAAGAAACTCCGAGGATAGCCCTTTCCGTAGCGCGCTGAGCGACCTTGAGCTTCTTTATAAGGCCCACAGTGAGAGACCACGTTTTAGTTCCATAGATTGGTAACACACATTGATTATAGATTTTCATCTTGAGGCACTGAGGTATGTTGGACGAGATGTTGCGTAGTTTCCCGAACACTGCCCGAACGTTGGATTTGACGATTGACCTCCTTCTCGAAATTGGACCTACCTAGCTGGATCGCTGATCCCAGGTATACATTACACATTCGTCAATAATTTCGAGGGTAGAGCTCCCAACTGATATCAGGTAGGGCGTAACATGGGCGTCCGACATGACTTTCGTGTGTGTAATTTTGCTTTCGCAAGCTCTGGTGATAGTCGTTTTAAGATAAGAATTTCCATTATTTTTGAGGCAGCAGGCAGGAGACTCGTCGGTCGATATAAAATGTCGGTATATATACATTTTGACAATAATTTCGGCTACTTTCCATTAAGCAGGGACGTATTCATATCTTAAGATTGAGTTATAAATAGCAGTTAATAGGGTTATTGCTTTGTGAAGGAGGTGCTTCATCACTTTAGATGTAACAAGGTCATAACCAGGAGCTTTATTCAGGTTGAGTTTTATGATTATATTCTTTTTCAAATCAAATCAAATCATTTATTTGCACAAAACATGGTAGGTAACAAGATGTTGAATAAAATGTTTAAGTACAGCATGTTTTGCCGTGGAACACAGCGCGCAAAAGTATTATTAAATTAAATACATCAATATGAATGAGTCATTTTACAATATAATCAAATTAGTATTAATAGGTTTATATAAATAAATTAAATTATTAGATAATTTATTCAATTAGATAAATAAGAATTTTATGAAGATGTCAGTCAATCAAAGTGAACGTCAAGTCAATTAGGTATACATTTAATTTAATTTAAAGAATAGTATGAGATACAATTACATATTAAAATTATTTTCATTTAAGAATTCATGAATACTATAATAACATTTCTTGGCCAGAATTATTTTCAATTTATTTTTAAATAATCTTACATTACATTTCCTAATATCATTAGGAATTTTATTATATATTTTTGGCGCCATACATAATACGCTTTTTCGTGCCAGAGTAGTTTTTGCACTATGCAGACACAGTCTATTACTATTAATTTTGCGCCTGTTTCTTTTTGCCACATCAGAAATTTGTTCAAATAGATGAGGGTTTTTATGAACAAACAGTGCTGTCTCCAATATGTATAGTGACGGAAGTGTTAAAATTTTATGTGCTATAAAGGACGGTTTACAAGAGTCAGTCGAGTCCAGGTGAAACATGGCTCGTATGCAACGTTTTTGGGCCTTAAAAACCAGCGCATTATCTGTTGAGTTTCCCCAGAAGATTATCCCATACCGTAAGACAGAGTCAACAAGGCCGTGGTACGCCGTGAGTGAAGCATCGATGTTAACTACTGGGGCCAATCTGCACATAGCGTATGCAGAACTGCTCACCTTTTTGCATAATTTTGCTATATGCGCCTTCCAATTCAACTGCCTATCGATAGTTAGGCCTAGGAATTGCGCTAATTCAACCTCGTGTATAGGGTTACCACCGTAATCTATATGAATATCATGAGGCTGAGGTCTCTGGCTAAAGTGCATGACTTGAGTTTTTAATAAGTTTACTTTAAGGTTGTTATTATCTAGCCAGTTAATAATTGATTCCAAGCAATTGTTAATGTCGTCTTGATATAATTCTTTTGTCCTACACTGCACTGATACAGTACTATCATCTGCAAAAAGCGACATTTTTTAGTGAATTTTTAATTGGGGATGCAAGTTGGTGCGTTACTGAGAGAGTCTCCAGTACTTCATTCACTTTTGTTGATCCCGAACTTGGATTTGAAGTAAACACTCTTGACAAGTGTTCTGCGAACAATGTGGATTTGTCTGTGTCGCTTTTAGTCCGAGAGCCATCCCGTTGTAAAGGTGATTGGAACTCAATTGGTCCTTTCAGAGATTGTGTCACTTTCCAAGGCGAGTAATCAGTAGCAAATGTTGCATCCATTTTAGACAGACGATCTTCCAAGTTTTTGTTTGTCAAGAGGATATTTTTCACTTGCTTGGTTAGATGGTTAAGTTTTTCCTTTACACTAGAGTGTCGAGTTTGTTGCCACAGTTTCCTTGCGCCTCGCTTTCTTTTTATTATATCCGTAACGTACGAATAGTTTCGGATACAAGGGAATAGTATCCATAGCTCATCTGAGCGGAGTGACATCCCAAGCAGCCGATTGGACGCATTGGTTAATATCTCTACTGCTGCTGTAATGTCCTCATCTGATTTGGGAGGAACGCGTTCGTCAAGTGTATTTTCTACAATTTCTCTAAAAAGTTCCCAATTGGTGTTCTTTGAGTGCAGTTTGCAGAGTCTGACAACTTCCACGAGGTCATTTTGGAACTTCGCTATATGTGGTCCGAGGATAGGTCATACTACTCTGTCAAGAAAGTACCGGGAAAAGATCAATAATACACAAATTTGTCTGTTATTTATCCAAATTTATTATATCACCTTCAAAGTATGCTCCTTTGGAAACGATGCACTTGCGCCAACGAATAATCCATTCATCAAAACATTTTTTAAAAACGCTGCTTCCGGAATTAAGTTCAATTCTCGCCACGAATTCTCCTTTATGTCTTCTATCGATTGAAAACGGGTGCCACGAAGTGGTAATTTGAGTTTAGGAAAAAGAAAAAAGTCAGCAGGAGCCTATGGCTATGGCAGATATGTCTGGTGAATATAGTGGTTGCTGGATGATATTTATTGAGTTTTTTGGTCAAAAATTCGTTCACAATGATAGCCTTGTGCGAAGGCGCATTGTTGTGGTGCAAAATCCAAGAATTTTCTTTCCACAAATCTGGGCTTTTTCGTCGAATTTGCTGCCTCAAACGCCGCATAACGCTCAAATAATATTCTTTATTTACCGTTAGACCTTCCGGTAAGAATTCAGAGTGCACAACACCGCGGTAGTCAATGAAAACAGTCAACATGACTTTGACTTTTGATCGACTTTGGCGTGGTTTTTTCGGTTTTGGTTCAGTTGGAACTGTTGGAAGGCGCCACTCCGAAGCTTGTTGACTAGAACCAGCTATTATTAAAACCAGCACTGTATTTAATATAAATAACAGATGCAACTCAAACTCCGCGCTAAAATGCAAAACAGTTGTGCCAATCTAACAACTACAAAAAAACAAAAAATTGAATTTGGGGCAGGGTGAGCCGTCTGCTTCTTGCCTTGACAAAATCTTGCTCGAGCCCCCTATGAGGTGACTGAGACCTTAATTCTGTCATTAGATTTGTTAGGTTTGTCATGTTTGTCATCTGCTGCAACATTTGCTTAAACATTTCAATTAACTCCTAAGTCATTGATGTTCTCACAGCCTTTTCAGGGTCTGATTTGTTGGAGTAAACCGGGATGGATTTTTCTGGTTGGGATTGGTTTTGTTCGTTCGCTTCCCGCGGTTTGGACGGCTGTGTCACCTTTTGTTTAAAACCATTGCGAACAGCATCAGCGTAGGGTTTGCTTAACTGTTTGGTACAGAACTCATATCAGTAACTACCGGATTTAGTGTGGCTCCTAATGTACGTAGCGAGGGATATTTCTGTTTCTACAGATCTTTATAGACCAACCTTTATAATTTGCAGGATGATTTCCGCCACATAAGGCACATCTTACGTCGTCAGACTGTTCCTTGCGGGAGCACGCAGCAAATGGTTGACTATCCGCACATTTTATGCATCTTGGGTTTCGACGGCAATAGGACTAAGTGTGGCTGTAGGCTAGGCAGTTAGCACATTGAGGTATTGTGCGCTTTGATCTTGGTGGCTCCATCTTTACACGGCAATGCACAAGGGACTCAATGTTGTAGATTTCCTTGTTGTTGAGCGTGATAGAAGTTTTACCGGAAACATGTGTAATGGGGTCTTGGTTGATGTTTGATTGTAGGTGAAGTGTTCTGTTTCCGTAGCTCCTTGACGATTGTGCGGTAACCGTCGCTTGTTTTGGGTTGAATCTTGACCTGGTCCTTCGGTAGGTCCTTTCATAAAGATCTGGTATCAATAAACAGTGGTGGAGGCTTTGGCAATTTTTCTGCTGGTAAGGGGTTGATTATCTTCTTTGTCTTGTTCGCCCGGCACTGTTGTCGCAGTAATATTTTGACTGCAGTCAGATAGATTGCGATCTCGGCCTATTAAATAGACCAGGGTAAAATTTGCTGCGTTACTTTATTTTTGTTTAAAGTAGAGGGTTCCATGATGTTCCCACAAGTAAGGCAGATTTAAAGGTCATACGGGCCCGGGGTACCGTACAGTGGGGCGAGTCTCCGCCGTGGAACCTCAAGGCGGAGGTCGTCCACGCGAGGAAGGTGGAGACCAGGGCCCGCGGTGAACCCACCCCGCTCGAAGTGATCGATCGGTGGCGGCGCGAGGCGCGACGGGTCCTCCTCGTGCGGTGGGAGTGGCGCCTCCAGGCGCCCACGGCGGGCGTCAAGCTCGTGAAGATGGGCCGCCGGCATCTTCGGAAGTGGGAGGACCGTAAACGGGGGTGCTTACCTTCTGGCTGGTGCAGGTGCTGACCGGACATGGCTGTTTCGGTCAGTACCTGTGCCGTATTGCCGGGAGGGAGCCGACGGCTGTCTGCCACGAGTGTGGCTGCGCCGAAGATACGGCGTAGCACTCTCTGGCAGAGTGCCCTCGGTGGGCATCGAAGAGGGCGAGCCTGACCTCTCGCTGCCGGTCGTAGTCAGTGCTATGGTCGGCGGCCAGAGGTCGTGGGAGGCGATGGTCTCCTTCTGCGACGCAATCATGTCGCAGTAGCTAGTAAGGCAATGGGCGGCCGGTCGCAGTAACCGGTCGCCGGCGTCGCAGTGCCCCGAGAGGGGGTGGCATCCGTGGCGTGCCTAAAATTTTTTACTCACCTATTAAACCTTCCTTGGACTTCCACGAACATAAAGACCAAAATTAGCCAAGTCGGTTCAGCCGTTCTCGAGTTTTAGCGAGACTAACGAACGGAAATTCATTTTTATTTATAGAGATAAGATATGATCTGTACTTTTAGCTGTCCTTTATTGTGGAGTACACAATAATAACTTACGAATATACAATAATAATCTTTGTAGAGAATAGAATACAGCAGTATTTCCTCCTTGCATTACAAGTTTCAATGTCACTATTCAGTCATGTACTAACAGGGCGACTTGCGACATCAGCATTCAGAATGCCATTTTAACACTTATCATAGATATTCGTTATTAACTATTGATCGTAGCGTGATGTTTTTTTGGGCTCGCTGTCATTGTAGCGGTAAGGTCCTCTTTGACGGATCACCTAATGGTAAGCAATCGGCGCCGCCCATGGACACCTGAAACACCAGAGGCGTTACGTTACCGTCCTTTTGGGAATTGGGATTTTGAGGATTGTGGAGCATTTAGAGATTGGGGATACTGGGGAGGGGGGGGTGCAATTGGGCCTCCGGTAACATCACTCGCACGACGAAACACAACGAGATTTTAAGATTCAGAGAAAGCGCGTTCAAAAAAACACTACCACTCTAAAAATTAAAAAATAAGCTAAACTAAATATTTAAACATGCAATTTTATAACAATTCTCTCAACTACTAACTACTTAACAAATTATAAACTATTAAATTCTCTACTACCTACTGCTTGGTTTGAAGTCGGTGCCAAGCCAACACAAACAAGCTACACCGCATCATTGTTGTAAGTACATTTGACTTTACGATTTAGTTATTAGCGCCATCTATTATGTACAATCCAAAACAAAACAAAATCAAGTCATAAGCCATTTGTGAGTAGATGTCGCTGTAGCGTGACGTCATTTTCTGAATCGCGGTGTTAAGATTCTCCGTGATTTAATATGATCAACCAAAATTCGCAACACGGATGCCTAAATTTCCTAATATTATCGTTACGTAATTTAGGATATTATCTACTTTGACTTATATTTCTTGATTCTATTATAGAGGTAGAAGATAGAAAAGGTCGTTATCAGGACCACTGTCAAGTGTCAAAGAATAGATTCGTTCGTATATTATATGTACCTACTTCATATTTGTAGTTCGTAATATGTAGATTCATAGTTTGTTAATGTAATTTTATTTGTTTCACTTTTCAGATGCGTAAATTAGTACGTAAGTAATTGTATTGTAAATTAGTAGGATTTGTAGGAATACGAACTTTATTTTTTTTAAAGTACTAGAGTTTGATTGATACTTTTCAGTATTAATCTAAATAGTTTTGTTTTGTTTAAGGCTTGGCACCGACTTCAAACCAAGCAGTAGGTAGTTGAGAGAATTGTTATAAAATTGCATGTGTAAATATTTAGTTTAGCGTATTTTTTACTTTTTAGAGTGGTAGTGTTTTTCTTTTTTTTGCTTTCATTACGGAAGCGTTATTTTAGTTTTTATTGCTTTTTAGAGTGGTAGTGTTTTTCTTTTTTTCTTTTATTACGGAAGCGATTTTATTTTAGTTTTTAGTACAGTATTTTTGTAATTTGTTTTTTTTTTGAAGTCAGTCAATTTTTTTAAAAAAAGTTTTATTTTTCCATTTTTTGTGTAAGTCGAAGTTTACTCTTTAGTAAAGAATCACGATGGGCAGACCAACTAAAGCAGCCGCTCGCATGAGGGCAAATAGAATTAAAGAAACTAATACTGCTAACATAGAGCGACTATCTAAAAGTCGCAAACGGAGTGCTATGTCACGTACCCAGGAATCACCGTCAACTCGTCTTGCTAGACAATCTCGCATGAGAAATTACATGCGTTATCAATTGTCACAGGAGTCACCAGATTATAGAATCTATCGGCTCAATCGTATTCAAAATCGATTGAGCGGTGAGTCGCTTGAACAGCATGAGCATCGTCTTAATGTTATACGAAATCGGTTGGACAACGAGACACCCAGTCAACGTGAAAATCGACTTGGTATTATTCGAGCACTTAACTCTCCCATGCATGCAAAGCTCCCATAAACGAATTAATCTAAACACAGGCTAGTTACTGTCAACTGATAAAAAGAACCCTTAACAATTACACTTCTTCATCATATGATCCTTAATGACAATCCTGCTCCATCTATGTGTAAAGTACTCATAAATGCAAATTAATCAAGCCCAAACACAAGGTAGTTACTGTTAACCGTTGAGGAGTTCCCTTAACAATTACACTTCTTCATCATCAGACCCTTAATGACAGCCCCACTCTATCTAGGTGTAAAGTCCTCATCAATACAAATTAATCAAGCCCAAACACAAGGTAGTTACTGTTAACCGTTGAGGAGTTCCCTTAACAATTACACTTCTTCATCATCAGACCCTTAATGACAGCTCCACTCTATCTAGGTGTAAAGTCCTCATCAATACAAATTAATCAAGCCCAAACACAAGGTAGTTACTGTATACCGTTAAGGAGTTCCTTTAACAATTACACTTCTTCATCATCAGATCCTTAATGACAGCCCTACTCTATTTAGGTGTAAAGTCCTCATCAATCCAAATTAATCAAGCCCAAACTCAAGGTAGTTAATATAAACCGCTGAGGAGTTCCCTCGACTGCCTGTCGGCTCCATCATCAAATCAACTCCAGACCCTTATCAAATTGTAGTGTTTCAAAATCCTAATTGAAAAACATAATAGACGCATTACTCGCCCATAGAATTTTCGAAAGTTCCCCTCAGTTTCCCTAGGATCCCATCATCAGATCCTGACCTCATGGAAATGGGACCATCTCGGGAGTATACCCTTTCAAACAAAACAAGAATTTTGGAAATCGGTTCACAAACGGCGGAGTACTGCGCGAACAAACAAAAAAAAAACAATCAGCCAAACATAGTACCTCCTCCTTTTTTTGAAGTCGGTAAAAACTAACTCTTCAGCTTTATGTAATGGTATTAGATAAGATATACAGACAGTAATGACGAACATGTGGATGAGTGTTTGTATGTATGTGCCTGTTCTTGTTTGTATTCGCCACTGTACCGCCTTGGGTGTCGAACAGTGGCGAACACAATCAGATCAAAGGCTGTTCGGCAAACAGTTTGCGATGTTTCCACACGCTTGCTACGCATCAATAATGTTGTGTTTGATATTTGTGGACTAGAAACCACTCCATTCCTACATCTGCTTCGAGTCGGGGCCCCGACAACCAGTTAAGTCTTCGTATCGGGCAATTATTTGCTACTTTAAAATCTGGTCTGTTATTTACTGATTTTAAACTTTTTATCCAAAATCGGCTGCATGTTAATGAAGTTTGTCTCTCGAGTGTGAGTCGTGTCATCACGTGTTGGTACGTGCAGTGTGCGTGTGTGTGCTTGTGTGCATTCGTGTCTGTATCACATGCACTGGGTACCTACTAGCCACACAGGCAATATTCTTGATAAATACTACAAGGTCAGACGATGTTACGCTTCAGTGAATCAGCGACTTTCGAATTTGTTTCACACACATCTGCCAGTAGGTACTTCAATAATGTGTGTTTCTGTTTACCTAATTGAAATATGTTTGCTCACAATTTATTTTATTAATATAGAGTCCTTGATAATTTTGTATGAGGCTAACACATGCGTAGGTGTATGAGGCTAGCACATGAGAAATACCTACTTAGTTGCCCCCTGGTTTTAATTTATTTTGTATTATTGTACGCATGTACGACCTGTGTGAATTTGGCACCCGACTTTGGAAAAAATATTTTTTTCAATGGTTTGTCGAAAGATTTCGGTTAGTAGGTAGTAGATAGTAGTGAAGCTATTTCCGTTAGCAGTAATACCGAAAACAGAAAAAAATAGTTAAAAAATGTCATCCCCAGAAATTTAAAAAAAAAACTGTTTTCTCCGGCTGTTTCTCATAGATGAACGTTAGTAGTGGATTGTAGTGCAATTTTATTCGTTTGTAGTAAAATAGAAAAAGAGAAAAAATATATAGTTCGGAGTATTTTTTAAAAACAATTCTTATGACATAAATACTATTTCAAGGAATATACGATTACTACTAACGGTAGACTTGACTGAGGGTGGTTCGTAAAAGTTAATTCTGGAAGAATTTTTGATAGTAGCTGAAAAAAATGTTGATTAGAAGTACTTAATTTGAATCGAACTTGGTTCGGTGCGATAACTAGGTACTGGATGAAGTCTATTTAAAGATAAATACGATTACTACTAACGTTAGAATTGACTGAAGAGGGTTCCAAGAGGTTAGTCGTAGAATAATTTTTCATTGATTAGAAGCACTTGAGTTGGGACAAAGTTGTTTCGTAGCGATATTTATTGGATAAAATCTGTATGAAGATAAATACGACTACTACAAACGTTATAAATTATAAAAAAAGGTTGGTACAAGTTAGTAGTGAAAGAATTTTCGATAATAGTAACGATACGTGTCGATTGAAAGCACTTGAAACGTTTATGTATGTCGTGTACCTAATTTATATCATGCGCACATTTTCCACGTTGGGCTCAAAACATTGCAGTACGAGCTTATTTTTTCTCTTAACTTAGATTTGTCAACACTATTGGACAATGTCTATTATGACATTGGTTTTGGACATTGTCAATGGTTTAAGGAAAATCTCCTATCCAATTCTGTATGTACAGAGGTTCAATTCTGTACATTCAATATATTTCCAAAATAATTATCAGGGAGTGATTAGGGATCAATACTGATGCCAAAAATACAACCAGTAAAATTGTATCTGTCTGTATAACCGTTATAGAAACAAAGACTACTCTACGGATTAAAAAAAAAATACTCCTGTGTTGGTTATAATATCCCTACCCTTCATCGCGCTACAATCAATAGGATAAAATGTTACTCCAGTGATAAAACAAAATAGATTGGATAACTAAAAAATAGACAAAAAATAGAAACAGTCTGAAGTTGACAGGCTTTTTATTTAAGGGGGGAAAATCCACGGTAACCCGTGGACGAAGTTGACAGGCTTAAGTCTATGATTTTTAAGATAACTTTACACAAAGGGAAAAATAATTATTAAATTTTAACTAATCTGTTATATTTTATCCTCTTACTTTTTACTCCACTGATAAAATATAACATATGTACTTACTTACTTATGTTTCATAACATCAAGCAATTAAATGCATAATAATGAACTTTATCGAACCTCATTCCAAACTTACTTATTTATGCTGAACTTGTTTTGATGAAGAAATTAAAATGATTACCTATTGCGACACCTAGTTATGTTTGTTGTTATTTGAATAATTGTCTATTTAACAAAATAAGTTGTGTAGCATAGTGAGTACATAAATATAAAATGATTCGTTTTTTTTTAATCTTTATTAAGAAAAAGGCTTTAATCGCGAAGCGATAATACCAGCCCCATATTGAAAGTAAATAACAAAAATCTGTAATAACTAATATCTTAATTAATTTAACAATTATACAACATATCTTAAAAGCTAATTTGGATGTAGGTTTAGACAAAATCAAATTACACATACCGACATCTCTTAAATTTATGCTGTATTCGTATTCTAACTCTCTCCGGTCCACGCCAATCCGAGAACACTCCACCATAGCGTGGTAGACATCTTCCCTTACATCGCAAGTCAAACAGTTAGAAGAATTAATAACTTTCATTAGATGTCCAAACGCATTCAATGGAATGTGCCCGGCTCGCAAACGTAAGCATGTAACCAACAATTGTCTGTTCATCTTAACTTCAGTAAACCAAGGAATCTTAGGTGGCTCGGATTGTATAGTTTTGTACCATATACCCTTCTCTTCAGATCGTTGGTCAAAATATTCTTTCCACACTTTATAACATGAATGTCTGATATCTCTTAGTATATCCGTGAAGAAGGGTAAATGGCTGACAGACATTCCTTCATATACTCCTGCTTTGGCTAACTTATCTACTATTTCGTTTCCTAATGATTTGTTTTACTACTTACCCACTGATAATTTAGAAGTCAGTACCCCAAGTCGTAAATTAAATAATTTATGATTGTAAACTACGTCTAAAAATCCGACTTTGCCTCCTCTTTTATGAAGTCGGTTAACTAATATTCAAAAGCCTTTTCCTAAGTGTTACAATCCCTTTTCTGAAAACCGCATCAAAATCAGTTCTGCCAATCGCGAGATAATCGCGCACAAACAAACATACATGCAGGTCAAACATGGAACCTCTTTCTATTTGAAGTCAGTAAAACCTGAATAGTAAATACCTATGTAGGTACACAGTACATGAAGGAGATTGTAATTATGTAGCTATATAATATTGGTAAGTATTTTATTGTGGGCTGGTGGCACCGAGTTGCAAACTATCAGGCTGTGAGTACCGTTGCGCAATGAAGAACAGAGCGCGTGTGGTGGCAGGCCAGTACTGCATGCCGGCGGAGGGCGTGCCGCTGTCGCCGCGCGGCGCGCTGCTGTCGCGCGCCGAGCTGCTGCGGCTGGCGCGCGTGTTCGTGGCGGCCGGCGTGGACAAGGTGCGGCTGACGGGCGGCGAGCCCACGCTGCGCGCCGACCTGGCCGACGTGGTGCGCGGGCTGCGCGAGGCGGGCGTGCGCGCCGTGGGCATGACCACCAACGGCCTGGTGCTGACGCGGCGCCTGCCCGCGCTGCAGCGCGCCGGCCTGTCCGCGCTCAACGTGTCGCTGGACTCGCTGCGCGCCGACCGCTACGAGCGCATGGCGCGCCGCCCGGTACGATATACTGCTACATGCTTCGAACGTGGCGACACACACAGACTTGGTTTCCGAGTCAGTATGTAGCGCCAAATAAAAGTATAGCCTATGGTACTCCTTAGTACATCAGCTACCTCCCAGTAAAAATCCCGTCAAAATCCATCCAGCTACTTAGAGATTAGCCTGTACAAACAAACAGACAGATAGACGAAAATTTAAAAAAAAATGTTATTTTGGTATGTGTCGTATATATATTGTATATTAAAAGCGGTTATTACAAACAGACACTCCAATCATATTTATCTGTATGTTTACTACATAATTATAGGCATATACATTATACATATAATAACTTAATTAGGTACTTTACATGTGCAAGTAAAACCACGAATCACGGTAAAGTCTAATATTTCCCAGCACTTGATAGTGAAAGATCGAATTGTTTCGTGGTAATGTTTAATTTCCAAGTACGATGTGAGCACGCGTCCGCAGGGCCTGGCGCGCGTGCTGGCGGGCGTGGACCTGGCGCTGCAGCTCGGCTACTCGCCCGTCAAGATCAACGTCGTGCTCATGAAAGGTACGCCGCTACTGGCCCACTACTGCAGGAGTACACTGACGATTTTTATTTATAACAAGAGATTGTCGCTGATTTCCATCATGTTTAGCAACATGATGATGTCATGTCGCGTGCAAAGCGTTACCTACCGGACACGAGGTTTTTAGGTATGCTAGAATAAATTTTGGTAAGTCCAAAATATGTAAATTATTCGAAATGGAGTTTCATTGAAAAATATTTTTTGTGTGAAATGCAAGATATTCTGTAACGAGTGGTATACCATTTTAAAATGCTTATTAAATGCGCCAACTTTGGTGAAACTTGCCACTACTAGTACAGTACAATTTTTTTTCAGTACACTCACTTAAAGTAAAGGTAAAAATTTATTGTGAATATTTAGTTCGTCAAAAATTGATATAAGTATTTTTCCCAAGTAAAGCAGAGTTAGTTCAAAATGTATGATTCCATAATACTGAAGCATATTCAGGATAACGTAAGCAAAAGTAGAGACGAAAAATTAAAGAACTGTAGCAACTAGAGCCAAAAGACTGGCACAGGGTGTACTTTTTCGTGGATAACACATGTCATTGTAGTTTAAAAACTTGTGTCTTGGAATTTTTGTATATTTTTCTTATAACTGTTGGAACCTTGCCTATCACCTGGATTTGATCGTCGACTTCAGAGACACCTGTATGTAAAAAGGAATAATGATAAAGATGTTGTGTGGTGATTAATTTTTTAGTAGGCGCAAGTGGCGTCCCATGCTATTATAAAGTTTGTTATGGACTTTACATTTCTTTACAATTTTACCAAGCTGCTTGAAGACATCACTCAAAGTATTCGTATACAATGTACACATAAGTGCATTCAACAGCCTATTTTTTTTTCAAGGGGGTAAAATCATCGAATGACTCCCGCCTGGGTGAGGCGGGAGGGAGTGTCAGACTCATACTGACTAATGAACAGCCTATAGACAGCCTATAGACAGCCTATAGGTGAGCACTGCTGACTGACCAAAGGCCTGTTCTCGCATGGAGAAAGTTTGCGATTTCACGGTTTGCGACTCAATGAAGGGATGGCGATTTCAAACTTATAATAATTATGAAATTACAAGTCCAAGTTTCCTTACGATATTCTCCGTCACCGTTTGTCAGACGCTACGTGCTGTCGTTGGTAGGTTTCGAACCCGCACCTCATGCATAGAAAGCAGGCGTTTTAAACCTCCGGCCACCACGTCAAATAACTTCTTCATCATAGTAAAGTCATTGAATGTGTACTACCCGATTAGTTTAAAGCTACGACCTTTCGACCTATCGTCTTGAAACTAGTCGAGCACCTTCAAAAATACACGATAAGTCTGGATCCGCTTCACCACTTCACGGCCAACGTTCGTTTCAGGTTTCAACGACGACGAGATAAGTGACTTCGTAGAGTACACAATGGATCGCGACGTCGAAGTGAGGTAAGAAGAGAGACACGAAGGAGCGGGCGCGGCCGGCGCCGGGCTCGCGGTGAGCGGTGAGCGTGTTGCAGGTTCATCGAGTTCATGCCGTTCTCCGGCAACCGCTGGGACGACTCCAAGCTGGTGCCGTACCGCGCGGCGCTGGCGGCGGCGCGCGCGCGCCACGCGCTGGCGCCGGCCGCGGCCCGGCCGCACGACACGGCCACGCTGTGGCGGGCCGCGGGCGCGCGCGGCGCCGTGGGCTTCATCTCGTCCATGACGCAACACTTCTGCACGTCCTGCAACCGTCTGCGCCTCACCGCCGACGGGAACCTCAAGGTGCGCGCCCGATATAACAATATTCCACTTGTTTGCGCGCGTATCGCGCCGGGTGCCGACTACGTCACGGTCGGGGGTTATCGCGACGCCGATACGGTGATGGTGTAACATGAGACTGCTGGCCCGCGGGTGCAGCACCTCTTTCGTCCCTAGTTTCACTTACACAGTGTCACATGATATCAAAATCCCTATTCTTAACATTGAGATAAACAATAAATGCAAGGCGCAAAAGACGTCCCCTGTCGCCTAAAGATAGTAAGTCGTACCTCTATAGTAATTAGTAAGTATAGGGGAACAGACGCTTCACAGACGTTTGTCAATTTATTGTTCTATGTGACGTTGGCGTGTTAACAAAGTGCGCCTAAAAAATTTCAAATATGGGAAATACATTGTTAAATTAATATTGTAATTCTAGAAAAAGAAATAATATTAAATTAAAAGGAATTACTTTTTACAAGATTATTACTTGTTTACGTATTAATTTATGTGAAAATCTAAAATGTATTCATGTAAATTATTTAACAAGTTACATTGTTAACTCCGATTTAAGACATTTGTTATCGTTGGGTACGCCTTTGAGATCTGGAAGATTGCTTATAGCAAGTGTATCAGTGTTACCAGTAGATAATAAAATATTATTTAAAATATTTCATAATTAAAAATAATACCTATTGATAGCCCAACTTAATTTTATTCATTTATTTTAAGTTTAATTTATAGATTTAATTAAGTTAGGTAACAAAATACACCTAATATTTAATGGGTAAAAATATTTTTATAGGTACCTATACATGTCAGTTGTCTCCTTAACCATTGCATGTTTATATTTCTATCTCTGTGTAATCTTAATCTTAGTGGTCATTATTGTTGTTGCGACTTGAGCGAGTGAGATAGACATGTTTCTTTGGAATGTCTAGTGGTTGGACGCGCGGTAATGGAGATTGGTATTCTTTGGTTTAACTCTTCTTTCTATTCATATTGACTGCACGGTTGGCGCGGTGGCTGGGCAACTGGCTGCCGCGCAACGTGTTGCGGTTTCGATTCCCGCACGGAACAATTCTTTGTGTGATCCACAGATTGTTGTTCCGGGTCTGGGTGTCATGTGCATGTGAACTTGTATGTTTGTAAACGCACCCACGACACAGGAGAAAATCCTAGTGCGGGGCAACGTATTTTTAAAAAAAATAAAAAAAAATCATGTAAGAATCGTCGTCACGTAGTGTTTGAGCGTGTCAATCGCGGAGTCCCCTAGCACAAGCAATCCATTGCTTCAAATGATGTCCAATAATTGGTGTTGTAACTCGGGCATGTCGCGCGGTGTAGGTGTGCCTGTTCGGCGCCGCGGAGGTGTCGCTGCGGGACGCGGCGCGCGCGGGCGCCGGCGACGCCGCGCTGACGGGGCTGGTCCGCGCCGCGCTGCGCAACAAGAAGGCGCGCCACGCCGGTACGTTCTCTCTGTCCACTACACATTGTGACTGGGACCTTTTCCACAAAGTCCTTTGACAATATTACTGACAGGTGCTCGCCATACCGAAAGCGTTCCTGTTACTGTTTCAATTTTTCATTTTATTAAATACACGTTATAAGAAGACAATCTTGCACAATCTATGTATCCTATACATATATATATATAATAGTAGAATAATATTTTTTTTACATTGAAAAAATTGACAAAAAATAGCCAGCTTGTTAGAGGATAACTAACAGAACCCATTTCCTGTTTGTCTGTTTATAATATCTGTTTGTTTGTGCGCGCATCACGTAAAATCTACGAATACAATACATGCTTATATACTATACCTATACCTATATATTGAGGTATAACTTAGTTTTTGTTTCATCGAAATCGGTTCACTCTATCAAAAGATATGATTAATTTAGTGAGTTGAAGAAGTAAAATATTACAATCCGCAATTCAGTACAGTACGGCCGTTAGGCAGCCAGTAAAACATATGACGTTGTATAGGAGCCCGCGCACTAGGCAGCCACGAACTCTCGGTTGCAGCAGCCAATAAAACGCGCCTGTTTGCACGGCAGCCAGAACGTGTGTAGGCGAATGTATGTGGCTGCAGTCAGTCTCCGCCAGTCTCCGCGCACTAGTTGTAGCAGCCAGACGTATTTTACGTTCCGAACTTTGACAAGATGACTTTCGATACACAGAAATTTATTCGGGAAATTGAAAGCCTTAAAGCAATTTGGAATATAACATCGGAAGAATACAGTGATCGGGATTTAAAGAAAAGAAGAATGGAATGGAATGGAATAAGCCTTTTGAGTATCTTTCTAGAAAAAGAGAATGAATCCAGTGTCTTTTTTTTGTTTTGCGTTTTTTACGAGATACTTAGGTAAGCAATAATAACAAGTTCTTCCACGTCCATATTGCTCGACGGAAGGATCTAGACTAGTCGTTGATTGACTGTTATAACTGGCTGCGGAAATATTCTGGCTGCCGCAGCCTGGCTGCGCAGCCAGGCTGCGTAGTGCGCGGGAGCCCTACTTGCAACGACACTTTACAACTAAAAATAGAACTAATGTTGATAGTTGAAATCTTTATTCGATAGATGGCATTGTGCAAAGTATGTCATTTTCTAAATGGCGGTGTTCAAAATTTTCGCGCAATAATCACCTTCGACCGTGTTTCCTTTACCGATTGAGTTTACTTTAAAGCTCTTGAGTGTGTCTTTGGTTGATTGGAAAGTTGTCGTTGTACTAATTTGGTCGAAAAAGTATGGGCTTTTTAAGGGGGGAAAATCATCGAATGAGTTCTCCCGGCAACCCGTTAGGTTCTCCGCGGCTCGAATCGGCATCGGCCCTATTGGGCCTCATCCGTAGTGGTCTGATGGCTCTTTGAGGCGCGCACGGACCGCGACCTTCTTGCCGGATTACCGCCGTGGGATCTGGAGGTGAAGGTGCTCGCGTGCATGTATCGCAGCTTTTGCTCTTTGAGTGGCTTGAGAGACGCTACGGCGTCCTCACGTACCACCTGACGAAGATCCTCACCGGACACGGAAGTTTCGGGAGGTACCTGAGTCTGATGGGGCGGGAGGAAACGCCCGGGTGTCATCACTGCGAGGACCGCCCTGAGGACACGGTGAAACAGACTGTAGCGGAATGCCCTGCGTGGGCTGAGCACCGCCGTGCCCTCTGGGAAGTGATCGGCGACGGCGACCTCTCGCGTCCGGGCCTAGTGCAGGTCATGATGCGGAGCGAGGGGGACTGGGATGCCGTCTCCTCCTTTTGCGAAGCAGTCATGCTAGCTAAGGAGAAGGCAGGACGGGTGAGGCAGCGAAGCGCTACCTCCTCGCAACCCAGCCATCGCGAAGGACACACCGGGCGTCGGGTATCGCGGGACGATCTCTGGCCACCGTAAGCGCGCGCCTGCGACGGCGAGCATGGGTGGCTCCCGTCCGACCAGAAATAGACCCGAGCGTCGAGCGTACGGCGCGTCGCGTTCCGCGCGCGCCACAAGGACCCATCAGACCACTACCTACAGATAGGGGCCAACAGGGCCGATGCCGATTCGGAGTCGCGGAGAACCTGACGGGGTACCGGGGCTTCGGCTCGACGTGCAGGAGAAGGAACAGGGTGGTTTTTAGTCAGTAAGAGTCTGAAACTCCCTCCCACTCACCCAGGCGGGAGCAGCCATTCGATGATTTTCCCCCCTTAAAAAAAATGTCAAATAATTATGTGAGTAAGCCGAAAGACAATAATTTTACAGCCTTCTTACATAAATGGAGTTAGGAGACACACGATCACTTTCTAGCTTTATACCTCTACATATTAGTATAGATAGATAGACTACTATAACGCTAATTATTTTGATACATTTATTTTTTTTTCCTGAATAAAGGTGCTTATTTTTAGTTGTGAACACGAAATGTGAACAAATATTTTTTGCTTGCTGTCAAAACATAATTCATAGGATAGATAGTATAAATCTTTTAAAGTCAGTTTCTCTTCTAAAGTAAGACGACGTAAGACTACGGGGGTCATGGCAGGGATATCTTTTGTTTCAATCATACATACGATTAATAAATTCATTTGATAAAACCATGTAATATTCACGTCAGGTACCAAAAATTTGACAAAAAGCAGGGCAAACAGAATATAACGCGCATCTTGTTGTTATTACATTTGCACCATCATCGTGCCAATTATTTTCTCGTATCTAAATATGAACCCTATGATTATAATTTATGATTTGTTAAAGTCTGATTTGATCCCTATTACATGGGACACAACATAAATAGTGAAAAGTGGGTGTTACATTGTACAGTGGCATTAAGTGCCGTAATGTGCACCTCTGCCTACCCCTTCGGGATAAAAAGGCGTGATGTTATGTATGTTATGTAAAGTCTGATTTCAGTTAATAGTATTGAATACTTCAACATTATGTGTAGTGTAGGTTCTGAAATTGGATTTGGATTTAGTTTATATCGGGGTGAGCGAGTGCGAGGCCTGTATAGGAAGTATCCAGCTAGGCGAGCTCTTCGACATATATTTTTAGGAATGGAGAATCTGGCCCGCATGGAGAACCGTCCGATGATCCTCATCGGCGGCTAGCGTGCCTCGTGCGGCCCGCTACCGGCCCCGCCCGGCCCGCGCCCGGCCCCGCGCTGCTCAGTGATGTGGAACGTTCACAGCGCGGACTGCAGAGCCGCGCGTCTGGGCGCTGGCGCCGCGCATCTCGTTCCCGTGGGCGCCGGCCGCGCTCGGCTCCCGCGCGCGGGCCCCGCTGGGCGCCCGCGCCTACAGCTCGAGCGCCGAGGACGACGCCGGCGCCTTCTCGCACCTGGACGGCAGCGGGCGCGCGCGCATGGTGGACGTGGGCGCCAAGCCGGTGACGGCGCGCAGTGCCGCGGCCGAGTGCGAGCTGCGCGTGGGCGGGCGCCTGCTGCGCCTGCTGCGCGACGCGCGCCTGCCGAAGGGCGACGCGCTGACGGTGGCGCAGCTGGCGGGCGCGCTGGGCGCCAAGCGCACGGCCGACCTGATCCCGCTGTGCCACCCGCTGGCGCTGGACGCGGTGCGCGTGCGCGTGGAGCTGCCGCGCGGCGCGTGCGAGGCGGGCGGCGCACTGCGCGTGCGCTGCGAGGCGCGCGCCACGGCCCGCACGGGCGTGGAGATGGAGGCGCTGACGGGCTGCGCGGTGGCGGCGCTGGCGCTGTACGACATGTGCAAGTCCGTGGACCGCTCCATGCGCATCTCGGAGCTGCGCGTGGTGCAGAAGTCGGGCGGCCGCAGCGACGTGTCGCCGGCGCCGCCGCCGCCGCTGCGCGCGCCGGACCGGTCGCCGCTGGGCGAGGGTGAGACCTACGCGCCCACGAACGTCATGCACTTTTGAACTCTAGCTTAGAGTCCACGTCGGGGATCGTTCAAGTTAAGCATTCGGAAACTGCTGTTATCACAATTGTTTAAAAACAATATTTTTTGTCCTTGATAAGGTGCTATAAAAAAATTGGGCAGGTACTTCATAGATATGAAACTAGTAACAGCATTTAATTTTAAAATTGATCAATATTAACTTTAGACACAACTGATGACTGACACTTCACATTGTAATGAAGCGTACCCCGCCCGCTTCGCGTACACATTCCGTCAGCTACATTGACACGTCCTGACCAATTTTATTGTAAACCCAGACAAAACTCCTACATTATATCTACATATAGTCAAATTATTACGTGAGTAAACCTGTTATAAATACCTGTATACAATTTGGTTATTGCCAGTAATAGGTTACATTCCTCATTTATTTTTATTAGAGCGAGTTGATATAGATTTACGTACATAAACATAGTTTCTAAAAGAAATTTCAGTTCACTGCAAGCTGTAAATTTAGCTAAGCTAATTTTCTTGAGTTGCTTTATGTCTTTTTCCTCCAGGAATAAATATTTAATCTCATATAATTATATTGTGATACGTTAAAGTAAGGGATGATTGTGATATTTCACGGTTCGATCAGATCGTTTAATAACATTGCTGCAAGTTTACATAATGAAGAAGACAGGTCAACATTGGTGATAGGTTTTTAAAACGACTCGGCGCGGACGACATTTCTATTTTATGCACAATTATTATGACTACATACTGGATATATATACATATTATGTCGACGGTTGAGTGGGTATAAGCAAACTTGCGACATATTATGATTATGTAAATAAATGTGCGATCCACTTTTCAGGCCATAGCCATGGTGTTGGGTAATTGACGACCACAAGGAAAAAAGTGAGATAACTCTCCCTTTGGCCGGGATGTGGGTCAACCTAGTACTGTGGCCAGTCTTCTTCATTCAGTAGTTCATGACATGCAGCTGACTGGGAGCGGGAATTAGTATATAACAAACTGTTTATAGTGAAGGTCATTTGCAACATATTTGTGTATTGATAGTTACATAAATATGTAATGTATTTTTTACATTTAATAATGTACATTGTATTAGTGTACTAAATAAACATTGTATATTTTTGTATGTTTGATGTGATAAATATTACATAATTATATTGAATCTAAAAGAATCTAATTATTTTTAAGACAATGATAATAATGATAATTAATGAATGAATGATTATAACATTATATTTTTATGTAGGAAGTAAGTACTTATTACTGTGGTGAATAAATAGCAATGAAGTTAGAACTGTAGCCATAGACAGTGTTTTCCTATCTGTCCATGGAATATAATTATTATGGAATTAAGGCTGTAAGCTATGATATTGACATGTTACATAATTAATAATATTTGTATACTACCAATGTTTTTTATTAAATTATCAAAGTATAATATCAAAGTATCCAATTTAAATTATTTCATTCAACATGAACTTAAAATATGTTTAAACTCAACGATCATGCTGGCTGCCATTACGCGGCCAATCCGAAGGTGCCCTATATCATATCCCAGGATTTTACTACAGTTTCCGGTCCCGTGAGATGTCCCGAATGAAATGAAACTGTTGATGTACTGAATTTCCTTTAAATACCTACTTTCATTGTTTTAAGAGATAGATAATCCTTGGGGTTGTAACAGATTGTTCCCGTTCCCATAGGTATTCCAGGATAAAACTAGCTCGTGCTTTTATTGAGTCTCACTATCTTAATACCAAAATTCAATTTCATTTATCGGTTTAGTAGATTCATAAAAAGTGGTTAAGTAAAGAGTTTTAAATTAAGCCCTTGTTCTCCCCATAGGGAGAAAGGGAAATTTCCAAAAATCATGCACATCTTAAAATTACATCCATTACAGCCATCTTAAAAAAAAACAAAATCCTTTAAGCCCTTTATTTCTAATGAAGTTAAAAACTGCTTTTTGGTCAGTAATTTAAACAAAATTTATTGCATTAATAAGCAAATAGCAAGTTAAATATTGGGTAAACTCAATAAATGAATACATGAACAATACACCAGTTACAGGTGGTACTATGCTTCAATTCTATAATGTACACAGTAAGCAGTAAAATAACAATTGTGATTCCCTATTTGTGGCCAAAATTTTAATACAATAATTAAAACAAGCAGTTCACTGTCATGTAGACAGCAGCAATTAGTTGGCAAATTGTGTTCATACTTCAGACAATACCATTAGTCAATGGTTTACAATATCAGCTCAATCTCATCCTCATTCAGTCACTAATATTGTGTAATACTTGTTTACCCACTTCTTGATGTCTGGCATGTCGTAAAGATGGTAGTACAATAAGTAGTACATATTTCTGTCCCAAATATTGAAACGAGAAAGGTATTAGTATTATTAATAACAATATTGATTTTAAATATCATAATTAAAATTATCCACTGGCTACTAGAACATTGGACTTTGAGGGTTGCTCCGGTGCAGCCTCAGCAGCAGGTCGATCTACTCGCTGAAGGCGAATGTCGTGGCATTCAATGTACTCGTTAATCTCGCGACCTTTTTTGGTAAGTTGTTCTTCCAACGCTTTAAGAGCTTTTGGCAACTGTTCACAGTTGCTCTCAAGTTCAGGCAAAACTTCAGCAACCGTGCGTTCAACTAAAACACCGCCCACCATTCGAAAACATTTTCGTGTTTTGTCCACTCCACGAAGAGTTTCAATGACTATTCTGTAACAAAAACAGGTTATATTTAGATGTTGCTACATGAATAATTTATTAATCTGAGTGGTGTTATTGAAGAATATTACTTGTGTTCGTTGAGATCCATTTCTAACTCAGAAATTTTGTTTGCTAATTGGCGTTGTTCAGCCCGAAGAGTTTGAAAGCCAGAGAAAACTTCTTCGGTAGATTTAGACTTCGGGTTTTTTGATGCAGCTTTCTGAGACATCGTTCCAACTATTTATTTAAATATTTTTACTTAATAATTTCCAGTTCGCTGCTAGTATTATAGGTTATTTCACATAGAAAATACCACTCCTCCAGATATAGAAAAACGAAAACGAGTCAATTTTGACAGATTATTTGACATTTGAAGTTGTTTATTCTGTGACTTTGTCTATGCCAAAATCCTAAAATTCGTAGATATGTAGATGTATTATTTTGTTGTTTGTAAATTGAAAGTAATTTGCTACTTATTACTACTTATTTTTACTGTGATAATAACAACTTCCTCTCAAACAAATATTCATGATAAATTCTACTAATATATTTGATAGAAGCATTGTAATGTACCAGAAACAATTAACTCGTTGAGTACCGTCATTTTATAATGTTTGTTTTTATAGATTTGAGGTCTCTCGGGTCTGGTTCTGGCCGGGCGGCGAACTACTCATTCTCGCCGTTCGCAGGCCCGTGAAGAATACTTATCCATAGAGGAGTATATTATTCCTAACGATAAGTGGGCCCAACACTACTCTGTGGCCTTTATTGAAGGTGATTTCTGAAGGTCGTGCCCCTGAAAGGCCTTCATTGCTCTCTGTGTTATTTCCCTCCATCTTGTCCTGTTTTCGGCTTCTCTCAGGGCTTTCGTAACAGAGAGTCCAGTGTAGTTGTCAAATTGGTCACACCATCGGCTAGGTGATCGGCCACGTGGTCTTTTTCCTTCCACCTTACCAACAACAACCAATTTGTCGAGCTTATCTGACTGGCGGCGGGCAATGTGACCGAAGTATCCAAGAATTCGCTGATAAAATACGGTCGACAGTCTAGTCTTTATATTGAGCTGTTCTAGGATTGACCTATTAGTTCGTCTGGCAGTTCATGGTATCCGGAGCATTCTAGCAGCCAACACCACATTTCGAAAGCATCTATCTTTTTGCGATCTAAGGCTCTAATAGTCCACGACTCTGCACCATAGAGGAAGATAGGGAAGACCAATGTCTGAACTAGTCTCTTTTTGGTGATGTTGGAAATGTTTCTGTTTTGCCATATACGTGTCATTTCGCTCATTGCTGCTTTGGCCATTTGTGTTCTTCTTCGGATCTCCTGCTCACTTCCACCGTCATTATAGACACAATTATAGAACTATTAGGGTCAGGAAATAAGACTCGTAACGACCTTCAATTACTTATTTAATATAATTTTTACAATTTAAGCCGAAACCATCGACCGAACTTTTTCAATTCCCGCCAAAAGTGTGTAATATCTAACATTGCCATATTCTACACAAACATTCATCAAAAATGAGCTTCACTCAAATAATTTACTAATTAACTGAAACTTTCATATGTTTGTGATAATAGTAAAAGTATTTAAATAAAATAAAAAAAATAACTAAATTATTAAAACATCTACAAAATAATATGTTAATAATATCTAGCAAGCATTTTAATTACGAACATCATTTAGCAAGTGTTGCCATTTTGGAGATCAGTTGTTATTAGTGAAACAACTTGTTGTCGTAGAACGAATGAATTTATTAGCCGGAGGTGGTTGTTTTTATACAAAAATTGGTACTAGTGCTACTTACAACTAATTCTGTACATTAACCAATTAGAACTATTAAATTAAAAATAAATAAAATTTAGAAATTTGTACACCAATAACATCGCCTAAATTATAGCCAATACACTATTTAGGACAGAACTTTGTTTACATCGTGAACAATGGAAAGAAAAGGATAGCCGATAAAAGAGCGAGATAGTCGATAAGTGAGAGGTCCGTGCAAAGAGGACGCGCCTCCGCAGCGCCGCGCGCTGAGTTTCGCGCCGCTATAAATATTGCGTAACGCGTGCCTCTGTCCTTTCCTCCTGCGACCGTCGAGCCGTGAAGATGTAAACGCCGTGCGCCGTGCTGCGCTGCGATACCTACGCGCGATGGTCGGCGCGTGATACTGGCAGCGGCGTCGGCGAGTTACTTCGTCTCTTGTAGACAGAGGACCAAAAACTTTCAGCAAAATAGCTCTTTTCAGAGCTTTCTGTGTTAACAGAGCATATCAAAAACGTGAAATAAAATAACTCTTCTCAGAGCTGTCTGAACACAGACAGTTATTATTCAACGTTTTTGACCACCTCTGTTAACAAACAGAGGTGGTCAAAAACGTTGAATAATATAGCTCTTTTCAGAGCTGTCTGCTTCTTGGTTTCTGTTAAACGATGGTCTAAATCCTTGTAGCTTGTGCTATGGCTAGTGTGGCTACACCATTATATAAAAATATACTGTGCATAACAAAACTTAGAGGAACTGAAGTATTTATCTATGAACATAATTTAGCAAGCGTTGCTATTGTATAAAAATATTATACTCTGCATCTATAACCTAACAGTTCGGCCATCCTGTTAAAAGCGAGTCCTCTCGCGATTGAACTAAAATAATATAAATGACTGTTACAATTACATGTAGGAATCTTAATGTTTACTGTATCGTTATGACTCAATTAATACCTACTGTTAGAATGCAATTCATCGAGTAACAACACATGTAACTAACTTACTTAAACATCATTTACATTTATGGGTTAGAGAAATAAAATAAAATGAATAAATGTAACTAGTTCGGACACTTATCTACTCTTTTTCACTAGAGTCACCCTCGGATGATTTAGATTCCGAATATCTGTTGAAATTCATCCACTGTTTGATTTTATCGATAGCTACAATATTTTCGTACTTTTTTCCCTGTTTACGAGTTAACGGTGTGTGCTCTATAATTAATCGGTCATTTGGGAGCATTATTTTTATGCGATACGGACCCTGGTACTTATTAACAAATTTTTGTGACTTACCATCATGTGGAACCTGCCTTTCTACTCGCACCAAGTCACCCTCTTTTTATGTAGTCGGGGCCTTTCTGTGTTTATTGTAATTAATAGCATCCTTTACCTGTTGCTCCTTAATCTTATTGCCCGCTTCTTGTCGCACTTCTTCTAAATCTTCCACTGGCATTCGATTCAGAGTCTCGTTTATAATGTCACTTAATTTACCTTCTGAACAGAAGGTAAATACTAGTTATATTGAAGCCAAACAATAGCTCTGAAGGGCTTTTCATAGTTGTTTTATGTCTTGTGGTGTTAATACCAACCTGAATATCGTAGACATTGTCATCCCAAGTTTTCTCGTCACCACCATGATTTGAAGTTGCTAATGCGTCTAGAACGGTTCTATTAAATCTTTCAACTTGCCCATTTGCCCTAGGTGTTGCCACGGCATTTTGAACATGCCTAATGCCATAGGATTTCACAAAGTCCTTAAATGTTTGACTGGTAAAACTTGTACATCTGTCGGTAATGAGGCGAGTGGGGACGCCAAAATAACTAATATATTGTTTAATTACCTTAATTGTAGTGATGGATTTAGTATTCTTCACAGGATTGATACTTATATACTTTGTGAAGCCATCAACAATGACCAGTAGATAACAGTTTCCCTTCTTAACTCACCTTCCTGTTTACCACCAGGCGTTTTGTGATGAGCGCATTCGAGACAAGAAGAAACATACTTTTTTACAAATCGTCGCATTTTTCAAAACCAGTAATGCTCTCAAACCCACAATGACCAACATCGTCGTGGTTCATTTTCAGAATTTGCCATCGTACAGCTCGTGGTACAAACCATTTTAAGTCTTCTCCTACTATCCGGTAAACTCTATCACTTTTAAGTTTGTAATTCTTATGAATGTCAACTGCTTCGACAGTGGTGGGGTCTAATAAAATTTCTTTGATTTTCTTTACCTCATCGTCGGTGGACTGAACAGTAAAGATCCAGTTCTGGTCTGTCTGTTGTATTTGTAAAACATCCAAAATATGTTGCTCACTTACGGGGTCGTCTACTGCATTCCTACTAAGCGCATCTGCATGCGCCATTCGGGCTCCAGTGCGATATTCAATAGTGCAGTCGAATCCTTGAAGTAATACACACCAGCGTGCTATACGAGGTATGAGATCTCGTTTCACTAGTGTAGACCTCAATGCGTTGCAGTCAGTTAAAATTTTAAACTGTATACCCACCAAATAGACTCTAAAACGGCTGATAGAGGCTATTACGGCTAGCGTTTCGAGTTCATAAGAATGCATCTTACGCTCGTCTATAGTCGTTTTCCGGCTGAAGTAAGAAACTGGCTTTAGTACACTAAATTTATTGTGTTGAAGCAATATATCTGCTAAGTCCTCCTTACAGGTGTCGGTATGCAACTCCGTTTGGGCCTTTGGGTCATAGAGAGCGAGTAAGGGCCTACTTACCAACAATTGTTTTATTTCGGTAAATGCTTTTTCTTGTTCCTTACCCCAAATCCACGGAGCGTTTTTCTTTAATAAATCTGTTAATGGTGCTGTAATTACGGCGTAACCTTTGATAAATCTTCTAAAGAAGCCGGAAAGACCAAGATATTGTCGCACGTCATGTTGATTCTTGGAAGTAGAAAACTTGGAAACGGCTTCTGTTTTGCGATAACCAGGCCTGATACCATTAGCGCTTACATCAAAACCTAAAAAGTCTATCGAGCTATGGAAAAAGTGGCACTTACTCAATTTTAGCGTTAAACCACCCTTTTTGAGAAGTTGTAATACCTCTTCTAAACGTTGTATACCTTCTTCAAAATCTTTGGAGGGAATGAGAATGTCGTCCATGTAGATGATAGCATATTTAATTTTCGCTTCTAGGAGAATTTTATTTATTGTGCGTTGAAATACTGATGGCGCAATCACCAGACCAAATGGCATTCTGTTGTACTCATATTGCCCATCAGGTGTTACAAAGGCAGTCTTTGAACGGGAGTCTTCTGATATAGCTATTTGATAATACCCTGAGGCTAAATCTAAAGACGTGAATAAAGTATTACCTGCTAATAAATCAAGTTGATCTTCCACACGGGGTAAAGGATAGTGGTCTTTTTTAGTTTTTCTGTTGAGAGCTCGATAGTCAACACATAAACGTTTCTCACCTGTTTTCTTTTGTACCATAACTATTGGACTTGCGTAAGGTGAAGAAGACTCTCTGATTATATCACTGTCAAGCATCTCTTTCACCGTGTCCCTTACCATAGACCTTTCAGCATACGACATGCAGTACGGACGATACACTACCGGATCTGTGTCAGTAAGTTCAATTATTATCATCTCAGTTACTGGAGTATAATTATCCTAAATCATGTAATCCGCTGGAGAAGCTACCACTAAACTTTGCTAGCAAATCTTGTAAACGTTGCCGCTGATTTTCATCTAAGTTAGGATCACAATTCACAGAGTTCGTCATTTCCAAATCATTGAAACTAACGCTAAAAGAATTTAATGTTCTCGTTAAAGGCAAAGAGGTTTTTTGAAGAGATCTAGTTAACAGAGTGCCTTTGACAAAATAGATTGGAGTAGATGATAAATTGTAGATTAGAATTGCACCACGTCCGTTTTTGATCTCATACTGACCGGGAAATATATAATACTCTTTACCTTCAGGGCCACGTAGCGTACCATTGACATATATATCACAATCCAAGTCTATGTCAGTGCGAATTACGATTGTGCGTAGTGTATTCTCAGGAATATGGGTATCATTATCTACTATTACGTTTAATTTGTTTGGTGGCATCCTTTGAAACTGAATTTCATTGGGCGTTTTAATTATTAATACATTAGGTTTTTCTGTAAAAGAATGTCCCAGTAAAACGGGGTGCAGCAGAACATAATCCTCTACAACATATAAATCTATTGTCTCGATTAAGCCCTGGACTTCGACAGTGGCCAGGACGACTCCTATTGGGGAAACCAAGTTTGCGCCTATACCTCGAAGTAAAGGTAAGTTTGAGTGTATTTTTATTTGTAGATTCAGTGATTTAGCAACACTCATTCTTATAAGAGAACATTGACTACCAAGGTCAACATGACACGATATTATTGAGCCATTAATTTTGATGTCCATAATATATTTGCTTAAACCTGAATCCTCTACGCTAACTTCAGAGACCTGTTTATGTTCTTTAACCGCAGGTTGATCTTTATTATTATTCCTGTAACATTTATCGCTTCGGTGTCCAAATTTATCACAGACTGTACATTTTACAGGAGGCTTGTCACATAAACGACTTGGGTGACCCAACTCGTCGCAATTAAAACACCTTACATTTGAATTATAAGTACTCGTACCTTATTTCGCTGGCCCTGGGCGGCTTATGTTGCTTCTAAATCGACGTTCGTATGTGTAAGTAGAGTCTCTACTGTGGCCGCTTTTAACAGTTCTAAAATATTTAAGTACCTACCTGTTCTGGTTCTTTAAACTGGGCTGCTTGTGCGCCAACCTTAACAGCACGATCCTCAACACCATGCAAGAGACAATCCACAGCCTGTCTACCAGATATATTACATCGGTTTAATAAATTATTTTTCTCTTAAAAGTACCTAATGCTCTAATGACTCCCCATATCTAGCTTTTTTAGCTAACATATTAGTAAGAAGTTCAGCAGGATTATGCTGAACTTCTTACTTTTCTCGACATGGAAAAGAATCGATAAGTTTCCTTTTCCATTCAGACCAAGTATGTAATATCGAAGTTAAAGTCAAAGTCAAAGTCAAAATCATTTATTTCAATTAGACCAGGATGGCACTTTTGAACGTCAAACCCTGTTAGACCCTGATACCACAAAGTCAAAGTCAAAGTCAAAATCATTTATTTCAATTAGGCCAGAATGGCACTTTTGAACGTGAAACGTTTTAGCTACTCCAATTAATTTAGGCAAAGAATAATGAATTATTTCCTTCTCTTGCCAGCCATAAATTTCGGCACATTCTTCGACTTTTGTTATCGGTCGACCTCCGGTATTACGTTCTTATCAAAGGACATTTTAGGTTTATCTGAGTTTTTGAACTTATCTAATATATTTAAGAATTTATCCATTAAATTACGTTCAGTTCTCTCGTCCCTTGCTCCTCGTTTTCTCCTCGGTGGTGGCGACTCATCACTCGATTCCGAAGGTGTGCAGTACTGACGTTTACTTAACGTGCGCGATGTACGTTTAGAAGTTCTCGTCGTAAGCTGATCTCGACGTTCCTTAATTTCCGTACCACCATGTGTGCCTAACATGGAACTTCGCACCATATCAGAAGTTTCCAATCCACCTACCAGTGCGTATACCAAGTCTTCACCTTGACTGGACACGCGACCGGCAAACTCTAACCCTTTACCTTGGGTATCATTGCGATTGGACCCTTTACCGCGGGTTTCACCAATCTCTAACCCTTTACCGCGGGTTTCACCAATCTCTAACCCTTTACCATGGGTTTTACCAATATCCAACCCTTTACCTCGGGTTTCACCAATCTCTAACCCTTTACCGCGGGTGTCACCAATATCCAACCCTTTACCTCGGGTTTCAGCAACGTCAGACCCTTTACTTCGGGTTTCACCAACGTCAGACCCTTTACCTCGGGTTACACCAACGTCAGACCCTTTACCTCGGGTTTCACCAACGTCAGACCCTTTACCTCGGGTCACATCCACATCAGGCTCTTCACCTCGGGCATTTTAATCAACTTTGTCCATTGTACTCTGAAACTTACAAATATATATTAATATATATCCTTTTTATATATCACGAACATAATATTACGCCTTTAATTCCCAAAAAGGCTGAGATACACTTTGTTGAAATTATAAATTTAGTCTACTAGCGACATCTAGTAGTAAACATTTCAAACTTTTGGCTCAGTGTGATTATTCACTACTAAAAATTATGCATTTCAATTGCTCGTAAGGAAAGCTTATTGCTGTCGATACACAACCCACTCAGGTCACATTTTAACCACAAAATAGACTAATCGTATTTTACCCAATCCGGGAATCAAACTTCAGATCTATGCGTCAGTAGATGAACGAGGTAGTCATCACATTGGTCAAATAAAAAGATAAAATAGAACCTTGTTATTGTTTTTCTATTAATTAATGCTATAAAATAAATAAGCTTATGGTAGGTATCACTCACTGAACCTGAATGTGAACTAACAAACAAAAATAAATGTTATAATAATACATACATACTCCGATTTATGTGACTATTTCATCACAAAAATCTACATTTACCCAGGTCAAATCGTCGTTATACAACCACTGCTTATCTCCTTTTGTACATACAATGATTGTTACACTAACAGTTATTGTTTTACTCCATAAGTTAATTGATAATTTAAATCTAATACGACAACAAACAAACAAAAAAAAATTGCATTCTATAAATTAAAACTAAGATTTGACCGCCATTCTAATAATAGGAAATAAAACAATGATGGGAAGAAAAAAAAATTCGTTATTTACTTTCCACTTCTGTGAGCGTGTCAAGAAAATATATATTTTTCTTGTTATCCCACTTCTGACTTATTAGGGTCTAGGGTCAGGAAATAAGACTCGTAACGACCTTCAATTACTTATTTAATATAATTTTTACAATTTAAGCAGAAACCATGGACCGAACTTTTTCAATTCCCGCCAAAAGTGACGTAATATCTAACATTGCCATATTCTACACAAACATTCATTAAAAATGAGCTTCACTCAAATTAACTAAAACTATTACTAATTAAATAAAACTTTCATATTTTTGTAATAATAGTAAAAGTATTTAAATAAAATAAAAAAATAACTAAATTATTAAAACATCTACAAAATAATATTTTAATAATATTTAGCAAGCATTTTAATTACGAACATCATTTAGCAAGTGTTGCCATTATATAAAAATATACTTAGCAAGTGTTGCCATTATATAAAAATATACTGTGCATAAGAGTATAATAAGTATAGGGTTAAAGGAACTGAAGTATTTTTGTAAGAACATCATTTAGCAAGCGTTGCTATTGTATAAAAATATTATACTCTGCATCTATAACCTAAAAGAACAATAGGTTGCGGTCACCGGTGACCGCATGGTGTTTGATAGTTTAAGTAATCATAACATTTTCTATATTACGAATTGAGACTAGCCCCCATAATAACAAATAATAGTCATGAAAAGAGCTTTCCAACGACATACGTCTGGTCGTTATTAGTCGGTAGGTAGGTACATTCTGCCAGTCGGCCGTCATCCTTTGAGTCGGGTCTTAAACTTTATCTGCGTCAAATTTCTTCTAAATCGATTGAGTGGTTTAGGCGTAAAAAAAGAAGACATGAGTTACTTTCGTATTAATATAATAATATAATGTTTTACCCACTGCTCGCCGTTCAGTGCCTATTTATCGTAGCGCGATCTATGTAAGCCTATACCGTTCCTCAATAAATGGACCAACATTTGGACCGATAGTTCCAGAGATCAGCACGTTAAAACAAACAATCTTTTCTGCTTTATATAATAGTTTAAAATTTATTTACATAATTAAGGTATAAAATAAAGTATATCAGGTCATGTGATGTAACGGCAAAACAGTTTTCTGCTTTCAAACCACATCATGATTTAACGTATAAATTATAATTATCTTTCGACTGGAATGGTTTTGTTTTAAGAAATAAAGTCTAAAGAAACACGATTTAAATGTATTCGATTTAGTTGGATTTAGTGCAGCTGGTTTTGTCACTACACTATCTAATGGGCGGAGTCAACGCCATGTTTATTTCCATTTTGGCTCGCCAAATCACAGAAGAGAAAAAAAAACAAAATCTAGATATCATTGAATGTCATTTCATTGTCAACGTCAATGTCAATATATTGTCAAATAGGAAGTTGTAAAAACAATAGGCTTTCGTTACTCTTTGCGTACAAGAGATCAAATTAAATAATTCTAATTCACTTAAATTGTTGTTATAATAGTGTAATTTATTAGACCAAAAATCTGTGCGTATTTAGTGTTTAAATTATCTTTTTATTGTAGCATGTATTTTATTGTGTGAGCAAAAACTGAAATTTTGATATATAAGCTTAGAACAGTATTGAGTATGAAGTACGAAGAGACATTACAACGAGAATGGGACATCAGTAAGGAACAGCCCTGCGGTGATGTGGTGAGTCAAGCACTTTTTGTTGCATTTGTAACTTGTTTTCAAACAATAAGCACCTTTGGAATCCTGGGGAACAATAACCGCCCCCAGAATACGATGCGATAGAGTTCGATGTCATAATTTATGAATGCCAAAGATTTTGTTTAGGTGTAGTAGGTGGTCGGTGAGTATTCTTTGGGTGTTTAACAATTAAACATTCGTTAAATGTTCTGGATAACATGTGGCTATGCACATCTAAGTATGTACCAGAAAGGTTTATATGCCTATTATTATTCCAAGGCTTTATAATAATTAAAAAATCCAAGGAGTTAGATTTGTTGTGTATCAATATCAGGCTGTTAAGACATTTTTCACCAACTTTGAGTGGGTGATACTTTAGTACAAATAGGCTAACTGGATAGCCTCAGCCAAAGAAAACCTAAGAACCTTCAAAGAGCAATTCTTTTATACTTGGTGACTTGTTATTAGACCATAATGTCATAAACAGATCATTTCCAACATTCTTGTCAGAAACGGGGATAGGCATATATGAACAGTTGTTAACTATTTCATTTTTAGTGTTAAATTCCAAATGACATCAGTATCCGCTAAAACTGAAAAAAAAAATATTAAAAAAACGAAATGTGCTTGACTTAATATTTTTTAATCACCTATATTATTAGTTTATTTACTAGTTCTAATTAACAAATACATAATAATAATGTTATTTTAAACACTGATTCCGAAGAAATATGCTTCTCTGACTCAAAAATTTACTATAACTTGTGCACTTTCTATAAAAAACATGTACATTGTGTTTGTTTGGGTATACTTTCAAGTTGGTTCTACTGCCACCTGTCAGAAAATGAGGGCAGGCAACCCTCAAATTATAAGCACTTAAAATGTTTATTCTGACAATTTCCTGGGTGTCATTTACGACTCCAAACTTTCTTTTAACGTACACTGTGCGGATATCTCCAGCAAATGTAGGAAAACTATGGGTTTCATATGTCGCATCTCTAAAGATTTTAGACATCAAAACAGTGCTATCACCCTATACAGGTCCCTTGTGCTTAGCAGACTTGAGTATGCGTCAATAGTCTGGAATCCTAAATATAAGGTACATACTGACCTGATTGAGTCGACTCAACGCCGTTTTGTGCGCTTCATGTCTCATAGGTATGGCTTAAAAAGGGAACTTCTGACGTATGCACAGCATTGTGCTCATTTTGGGTTGCCGAACTTGGGAATTAGGCGGTCCTACCAGGACTTGGTATATTTGTTTAAAATTATGAATGGGATCCTTGCCACGAGCTTATTATCGCAGATTCACCTCAGGATCCCTACCAGATCTGTTAGACGCGAGATGTTTTTCTCTTTGCCAATGTGCAACAACAATGTATCGTCTCACAATCCTGTGATAAGGATGTGTCGCAAGTACAACGAGCTACTCTCGAGTGACATGGGCGTGCCTGATATCCACAATACCTCGCTTCATTAATTTAAAAATATTGTTAAGAAATTGTTATTTGGTTGGTCCGATAATGAGGACAATATTGAATAATGTATCTATTGTCTAATTGCATTCTTAATTCTCTTTATTATTACAATTTATCTCTAAATTTGTTCTGGATTATAATTAATTATAAATAATTGTTAATAAATAAATACTAGTCGTTGCATGTCATGTTGTGTGTACATACTTGTGGAAGCATGGTCTGCCATTTACAGTTTTGTTATGTTACTCTGTTGTGTATTGTGCTGTGTTTCTGTTTTGTGTACCTAATAAATAAATAAATAAATAAATTTCATAATGCCATTCAACCATTTATAACTCCTCAATGGTTTTTTTGAGCAGGTAAAATCATACAATGACTCTCCCGCCCGGGTGAGGTAAGAGGGAGTGTCAGACTCTTACTGACTAAAAAATACCCCATTCCTACTCCTGCACTTACAGCTGGAGCCCCGAAAATCCGTTAAGTCCTCCGCGGTTCCGCACTTTGATTGATTTTGAAGTTGGTTTTATGTTTTTATTATCAAATGAAGAGTGTTGACGATGCGACTCCGTCGGATGCGGCGCTGAGTGCGCTGTTAGAGGACGCCGAGCCCGCCGACGCGGACGCAGAGCGGCGCGTGCAACGTCTCGGCAGCCGCCTCGCGCGCCTCGATGCACTCAACGTGGCCGGCATGCTGGCCGCCGCTACCGAGAGCGGGGGCGCCGGCGCCGCGCTGGCCGAGCGCCTGGAGGCGGGACTGGGGGCGGGCGCGGCGCTGGCGCAGCGCTTGCGGCGCTACGATGCGCTGGCCCGCGCCACACCCGCCGCGCCGCACGCGCGCTCGGACGCAGCGCGCGCGGACGCCAACGCGCGCCGCCTGCTAGCGGAGCTGGGGGAGCTGTTCGGCTGGCTGGACGCGGCGCCGCTACGCGACTTAGATTCTTTAACGGAGGTGGCGCTGACGTCGAATGAGGGCCGTGCGCAAGCACTGGCGGCGGCCGAAGCACTCCGCGCGGCGCTGCGGGCCGAGGCCAGCGCACCCGCGTCGCGCCGCCGCCTCGCCGCAGTTCGCGAACGACTCCGCCGCCTCACGCGTGCACGTGACCAGGTTGAATTCTGTTTTATAACATAATATTACCTACATATGTACGTGAACCTATATATTAATGATCCACAAAAAGCTTGACCAAAATTGCGGATCCCATAGCTTACTTACGTTTTGCAGAAAAAATCCTTTCAGTTAAATGGTTCTAGCAGCAGTCTCCACGGTTTAGGTGCAGGTGGTAATCCATAATGTTGTGCATAGTTAGCGGCGGCGCTGGCCCGCCACCTGAACAACGCGCTGATCCACCTCGGCAACGAGGCGGCGCACGAGTCCCGCGCGCACCGCCACCACGCCGAGCTGCTGCCCTACGCGCCCTTCATGCGCTGGCTCAAGGACATGGACGAGAAGGCGTTCGACGCGCTCGCCAAGGTACGTGCTCGAGCTGTAGACTGTCCGGAGTGCCGGCGCGGGTGTAGAGAGTGTGTGTGACAGGTGTACGTGGGCGCGTGGGCGCGCGTGTACGAGCGCGAGCTGCGCGCGGCGTGCGAGGCGGCGCGGGCCGCGCTGGCCGCCGCGCCCCCCGACCGCGCGGAGGAGCCGCTGGACAATGTGCGTGAGGCCGAGTTTTGCTATCGGATATAGACGGTTTTCTTCTACGTTTCTTACCCGATCATATTTTACAGGTTTTAAGTCTGGTCGAGAGTTTGTGCAATGCAGAGCAAGACTTCTGTACGCAATTCTTCTTTTTGGATATCGACGTTAAGGTAAATGATATACCGACGTTAATATAAATGTCACACAGTACGAGGACTGGTTTCCTCCGAATTCGTCAGTACGTACATATACGCAAACGCATACGAAACGACGCACGGCAATGTCGAGAAAACTATTCTGAGACACGTGTGTTACGATAGGGCGAGGGCGGCGACGGGGAGCGGAGCGAGGGCGGGGAGCGGGGGGAGGCGCGGCGCGGCGCTACGGAGACGCGGCGCTTCATGGGGGACCTGTTCCCCGCGCTCGAGGCAGACCTCGTCGCGCTCGTGCAGCAGCTCGAGCGGCACGACGCCTAGTGAGTACAGGCTGCAGTACTGGGTACTGGGCGAGCGAGGCGGGGCCTGCAGTGGACTAGCGGGGCCTGCAGTGGACTAGCGGGGCCTGCAGTGGACTAGCGGGGCCTGCAGTGGACTAGCGGGGCCTGCAGTGGACTAGCGGGGCCTGTAGCGCGGCGTGTGTTGCAGTGGCGCCATGCGCGCGCTGGCGTGCGTGGGCCGCCGCGTGCTGGGCGCGGAGGGGGGCGCGGGCGGGGGCGGGGGCGCGGGCGGGGGCGCGGGCGAGGCGCGGTGGGCGCGCGCGGCGCTGGCGGGCGTGGCGGTGGCGGCCAAGCGCGGCGCGGACCGCTGCGTGGCGGACCGACTGGCGGCGCTGCCCGACGCCATCAAGCAGGTATGTACAACAAATATCCTAATCAGCTATCACTTGTTCTTTAAAAATACACATATCTTGCCCCAGCCAAGTCTCTAGGAAAACGAGCACGGCCGTACCATCTTTTCTGGAAGCGATTCGCGGCTGTTTCGCCCCCCCATATATCTTCGACGTGGACAAAGTTAGGAGTTTAGGTTTACGGTGAATAAAAGGAGGCATTAGAAAAAGCTTAAGTTCGAAATTATATGGCAATTGAATTAATAGTTTAGGAGTTACGATTGATCAAAGTTACACCATCTTGTCACTGAGTAGCTTACCGATAATCAAAAATCTAAGGTACTTCTAGCAGACTCAGAAACTACAAATTTTGCACCAAGGTAGGTCTTTAGCCACATTTAGGATTTATTATAAAAACATAAAAAAAATTATATACCATAGAAAACAATTTTATATTTGCGGTTGGGCAAGAACATTGTGTATGGATTTGACTACGTTGTTAACTTAGTGCGTTGTTTAACCTTCGGCATACAAGTGAAAAAAAAATCGTTAAATTAACCCCACAAGGGATTGCCTCTACTTTATGTATGCGCCAAGTGCAATAAGTTGGAATGAGTTTTTTTATATAACTACATCACAAAGTTAATAAATAAAATAAAAAATGTATTGAATTAAACATTTATTATAAAAAACTTAAAAATCACATAACCTTTCCGTGAATTTAACAAAATGTTCAAAAATATTTCTCAAAATTAACACAATTATTTTACTTATTATACAAGGTGTCGTTTTAAAGCCGCGTTATTTTGTAGAACGTAACTCTGCTATCAATTCCGAGTCCGAATCAATAAAAAAAATTGTAGGTAAAAATTTTAAATTTTTCTGTAAATTACGGAAATTCGTAAGTGCGAACTACATGCCGCCGTCTTGTACCTTTATATCGCGCTTTATAACGCGGTTCAGCACACACAAACTCAAACACGTAATTGATATTATTCCTAACTCCATAAAACTTCAATAAGAAACATTGCTGTCGCTTATTCTGAAATACTGTCGAATCGATCGATTTATTATAGCCGTATTTTTAAGTATTGGCCCGAAACTTTCTCTTACATTGAACCTTTATGACTTTTGTGAAATGCCCCCAAAAAATGACACGGTTTTAAAACTACACCTTGTATAAAACTAGATATATTTGGTTTTATAAAAATAATCACAATTAGCACTTTATGGCTATATCATTGGTTATCTAAATACAGTACAATTTTGACACATCAAATTCGCATGTTCCTTACATATCGCGGCATTACATTTGAAACAACCGTTCAGAGTCTTCCTATCTTTGAAGGAACACTGTACTGTACAGGAAGAACATCTCTGAGACCTTCTTGGTTGCTTTTGTGGTGGTCCTAGAACTTCTTCGTGCAACATTTCATGCACGCGTCTTCTTACATCTCGTGGTATATGTGGATTGTCTTTCCTTTTCCTAATGTGTAGTCTTCGAGCAAAGAAAGTCCCAATTGCTTGATGAAGTTCTTCCTAAGATTAGTTTTCTTCCTTTCAATGCTGTTATTCAACATATACACAATAAAAACATTTACACCAGCATGGTTCAACATGGAAAACAATACGGTGAGAGGCCAGCGTTTGCAGTTGCGGGTACCATCATATGTTCTTGCAAGTTTATCGACAACATTCCGCTCTTTGTCGAGTTGTAAAACGTTATAATAGACGGCTTTCTTTGGTTTCCGCTTCCTGGATCCACATCATCATCATGATGTAATGAGGACATCATGTGTACACGTTTTCGTGGCTTTGGTATGTAAGATACAACAGTTATGGCTTTTTGGAATCCAAACACAGATAATTTTCTTCACGTCTAGGCTTGAACTGAGGTGGAAGGCATGTCTTGGTCGACCTTAGTGTACCAACGGCAGTCAATTTGTGGTTTTTGTGCAAATTTTCAGCAGTCATAAAAATTGTCCATAGTGATTTATTTTTTATTTTACTCAATGTATAAGGACTGTTGTCAGGCTGTTTTCCACAGTCAATTTCCAAATTCATTGTGTAAAATATTTTAGCATCCATTAGAGCGTAGATTTTCAACCCATACTTAGCCGGTTTCGAGGGTATGTAATGACGAAAGAAACATCTTCCTCTAAACGCCACGAGTTCTTCGTCTATGGTCAAGTATTCATGAGGCATATAGGCATTCTGACAGTTTTTCAGGAATATGTCAAAAACATCTCGAATTGGCACCAAACGATCAATAGTTGCTTTTGCTGTACGAGTTGACGAATCATCAAATCTCAAGTTATTTATCAAAAATGAAAATCTTGTCTCGACATAGTATTTCTAAACACTTCAATTCCGGTGCCGTCAGTAGCTCCACAAGTCTATGAGACTAACAAACCGGCTAGATCTAAACAAATCGTATTAAAGTTGATATTTGCGTAGTGAATTGATTAGATATTGCTTGTGTTTGGTGTAGTGATGCAGCCTCGTGTTAGGTCCGGTCAGTTTAGTAGGTTGTGAGAAGTGTCGACAATGCACTTGTGACTCCTCTAGTGTTGTGGGTGTATCCATGGGCGGCGCTGATTGCTTTCCATTAGGATATCCGTTCGCGTGTTTGACATAAACATGATTCTGAACTTTGATGAAGTCATCACTTTCTGGTTTTGTTGAACAGCGTTGTATGGAATCCTTGAAACGGTTTCATACCGATGGTTATGCTTACCACTTTACGGCTGTGTGGGTTGTGACGCAGCTGTTTGCGGTGTAAGTACCTACCTACTTTGACGGTCCTTAGTCTTGGATACTTTATACTTATTTAAATTTGAGTATCATTTTCAGTTCGTTATTTTTCATTCGGTTAATCGTATACGGCCATGTATATGCAGGCGGCCAAGAAGCCCAAGTGCGGCCTGCTGAGCTTCCTGCAGGAGCTGGAGGCGCTGAGCAGCGCCTGCGAGCGCATCTTCGCGGGCAGCGGGCGGCGCGCCGACGTGGAGCGCTGGTACGTGGCGCTGGCCGGCGCCATGCTGCAGGCCGTGGCCGGCGCCGCGCACCCGCGCACGCCGCGCGCCGTGCTGCACCTGGAGAACTACCACCGCCTGCACGCCGTGCTGTCCGCGCTGCGCCTGCCCGCGCTCGAGGCGCTGCGCCGCGAGTGCCGCGCGCGCTACTCCGACGCGCTGCGCGCCTACGTCACGCAGTACTTCGGCCGCCCGCTCGAGAAGCTCACGCAGTTCTTCGAGGTGCGACGCGCGACAGTGTCGGCCCTGGGCCGGCCGACAGTGCCGGCCCAGGGCGGACAGTGCCGGCCGGCCCAGGGCGGACAGTGCCGGCCGGCCCAGGGCGGACAGTGCCGGCCGGCCCAGGGCCGACACGGCCGGGCCGGCGCCATGTGACGCGCGCGTGTTGCAGGGCGTGTCGGAGGCGGTGGCGCAGGGCGTGCGCGAGGACGAGGTGTGTTACCGCGCCGCCTTCAGCAAGCACGAGCTGCGCCGCGTGCTGGCCATGTACCCGGCGCACGAGGGTCAGTACCGACGCACTCAGTCCTATACTGCCCCACTACTCGACAGACGGATCCCAGTGTAGCGTCGACTCGCTCGAGAATGTAACACGGAGGTCCCCGAACAGTGCACCGATCACTCACTAACACACATATGATTGTAAAAGCATTTAAAATGAATAATATATATGTGTACAGTCCGCAAGTCCCTGCACCGACTGTACCGGACGGTGGAGAAGCACCTGAGTGAGGAGGGAGGCCTGCTGCAGGTGGTGTGGAGGGCCATGCAGGAGGAGTTCATCGCCCAGCATGTCGCGCTACAGGTTAGGTACCTCGACATAGTTTTTGTCTCTGCATAAATAATCATCATAAAATAAGTGGTAAACTGTGATAGCTGCTAAATTTATTTGTGTAGTGAGTTAATAAAATCTAAGGCATGTCCATGGAATAGTAAAAGCTAGGGATGTGTTATCCAACATAATTCCTGCGGGAACCACTGTTTCACGAAACGAAGATATAATCATACATTGTACTACAAATAAGTAAATATTTTGATTTGTTGACATCAAGAAATAAACCTTAAACCAATTATGTTAGGATTTATTTTGCATTACTGCAAAGTATATTTATAAGTTATACAATCTTAGTCAAACTAGATTTAATGGACAAGTAAATTATGCTACCCGACCATAGATTGCGGTGTTCTTAGTATTTGCAATTATACATTGTGTTTTCGTTACAGATAAGGTTGACAATCGCGTCATAAGTCAATATTTTTTTCGACTAGGTACAGGACATTGCACGTTTCATTATCGATATATCAATTAAGTTAAAGAATATACATAACACACAGTCACTATAAATATCATTTATTTGATATTAAAAAATGGAATTTAAAAGGATTGCGGGCATATTTTGCTAGATAAATCCGGATGGCATCGAATTAATTCTACCCGTTGCATCTATCCATTTTTCTTTATTGCTACCGACCGTCTTTAGGAAACCTGAACATCTATAAAATCTGTACTGATACATCACTAATCGAGTAGCGGACAACTTATTAGAATGAAATCAATCAATTCCAATGATGTCGACTGCACGGTTGGAGTACCGACTGCCGCGCCGTCCGCGGACCTACTCGTGAGCTCCACACGTCGTCGGGCCGCTCTGGGCGCCGAGTCTATGTGAACTTCTATGTTTGGAAACGCATACCCACGACACAGGAGAAAATCCTAGACGTAGTCCCACAGACAACGTTTTTTTAAAAACAAAAAAAAACTTACTGTTGGTATGAGACACCGCCATTTTTAATATTGATTGTATTACTGTTACGTTTTTGGAACGTCTGCAGCGAAAGTAAGACACATTATCGTAATTATGACACGCGTGTCACGCCTACATCACACTGCCTCAGTTTTTACTATTCCATGGTCTTATCGAGACAAATAATTAGACTGAAATCAAATCAAATTATGATTAGAAAATAATACAACAATACCCCATAACTACAGGAATAGCGTGAGACTACGTGAAGCATTGACGAATCAATGACATTGACACAAAAAGGTTTTAAAGATTTAAATCGAAATCATACACACACAATATTAAAAGATCTATACTTAAACTATGAAGTCATAGTGGCACCGACTTGTAACCTATCAGTGGGTGTGTAAGCTATATGTAAGTATGTATGACCAATAACAGTTATTTTTTGCTTTTTTCTTTTCGTTTGTTCTGAAGTCGGTTTTTTTATACGCAGTATTTTATTTTTATTTTATACTTTTTAGTTTAGTACTAGAATATTTTAAATATGTGCAATCCACATTGGTGCAAAGTTTTCATCAATACATATTATTCAAGCTCAAACACCAGGTAGCTACTGTTAACCATTGTTCTCTTAGCTATCGTACTACTCTACATCATTGGACATTTAGTGACAATCACATACCACCTAGGTATAAAGTCCTCATAATACAAATTAATCAAACCCAAACACAAGATAGCTACTGTTAACCGTTAAGGAGTTCCCTCAACTATGGTAGTACTTCATCATCAGACCCTTATTGGCAGTCACATACCACGTAGGTATAAAGTTCTCATAAATACAAATTAATCGAACCCAAACACAATGTAGCTACTATTAACCGTTGAGGAGTTCCCTCGACTGCCTAGCGGCTCCATCATCAGATCAGCTCCAGACCTTTATCAAATTGTAGTGGTTTTAAATACTTAACGAAAAAATTAACAAATGCACTAGTCGCCCTTATAATTTTTAAAAGTTCCCCTCAGTTTCCCTGGGATTCCATCATCAGATCCTGGCTTCATGACAATCAGACCAAATGACAAACCTACCCGTTCAAACAAAAAAATAATTTTTGAAATAAGTGAATAAGTCCAGGCGTCTTCGAGTAATCGAGTAACAAACCTCCTTTTTTTAAGTTATACGGTTGAAAAGTTAAAAATATCTAACTCAGTATTATTAATTTCTTCTAAGTGTGTTATAGTCGATTTTCTTTGGATTCGACATTATTTGCATTGGTATTTTTTTTTTAAGGGGGGAAAATCATCGAATGACTGCTCCCGCCTGGGTGAGGCGGGAGGGAGTGTCAGACTCTTACTGACTAAAAACCACCCCGTTCCTTCTCCTGCACGTCGAGCCGGAGCCCCGGTTACCCGTTAGGTTCTCCGCGACATTTGCATTGGTATAAATAGTTGCCATGCCTATGTGCCGATATTTGATGAAGATAATTGAGCGAGCGTCGTCTGCAGGCCCGTATAGCGGCGTGCTACCCGGCGGCGGGGCTGACGCTGCCGCTGACGACGCAGCACATACTGGACGCATTCTCCGACATCGCGCGCGAGCACTGACTGCCGCACTGGGCGCGCCTTCGTACCCTGTATATAATTTTAAAATATAATTTTACCTATATACGGAACCTTTACAAACTAAGTGCATATAATTTTAATCGATTCATTCAGTTTTTTTAATACGTGTGAATTGTATACAAATTCTTAAAGTCCAGTTCGGTAAAGTAGTAATCCAAACGCAGTAATACGCTAGGTCTACGTGTCGTATTATATAAAATGTGAACATATTTTTTGCTTCTGGATCTTAATACTAATGTTCGTATTTACATCTGACAAAGAAAAAAAGATTTCATATTGATACACTGTACGGAAATAATAATGTAAACTTGCTGTGATATTTGTATATTAATGAGTATCTTGGTTTGCTCGCTGATGAGACTGAAAACTGAGATGAGATATAATTAATTATATGTATACTTAGCGCTCCATCAGACCAGGTACAGGTGCACAGTTCAGTCGAGGTCTGTGCACAGGTATCAAAGAAGTGATGTCACTACATTATATACTCCTTTGTTAAGTTTCATAAATATGTATTATTTATTTATTCTTGTAATAAAAGTGGTCATGTATTAAACAATACATTCCAACTCGTCTGATTCAATTCCTTTCCCTTTGTATAATACAAATACAACGCGAGGCTTCCGCGCGATGCGGATGCCTCGCGTTATAGGTGATGATGTTTTTTGTTTGGCGAGATATTTCTTTACGAAAAAAATATAGCACATGCGCATCAATGTGATGCGCATGTGCTATATTTTTTTCGTGTGGTGGTTTATTTAACACAGGGGTTTGTACATTTACGATATGCATATACCTATGTACTTGTAATACTTGAATCACTTCGCTTTACTTATAAAGTAATCGTTGTTTTATATGTTGTTTATTTTATAATATTACAGGGACAACTTTAAAATCATGCCATCAGGCGAAAATTTTTGTAACGAGGAGTATCAATGACAATTTCCACTTAATGCATAAAACTGTTTAAAATGAACTTGTGGACGCTGTTTGTAGCATACACGAACATAACGAACATACAAACAGACACATAACTATACAACTACACACACTGTCAAACATCTGTCGTCTCGTTCCTACACTCCACGCGGGGTGCGGGGTGGGAGGGCAGTCTGCGTCCCACCGCCGCAGAGTGAAGACGTGTTCGGGTGAGGATAGCGAGCCGATACATATACTCAACAAATATAATATAAACATACATACATACATACTTATCTCATACGTAGATGAGCGTCTACAACATTTTGGCGACGTCGGAAAACCGTAAGTAATCTGTTTAACCTATTTAAATAAAAAGAGAAAAGTAATTCGTTTGGTTTTGGTTAATAAACAAACAGATTCTTTCAATGTAAGACTTATTAGACCCGTAGCAATTTTTACTTATTTCAACCGCCATTAAAGCAAAATCAAACAAATGCTCGAATTTTATTACCGATTCTATAGGAGTCAATATTTTATCAACCTACCTTTTATTATTATATCATAGCTTCAAGAAAAACCGTTTTTAACTGTTTTCTTTATCCCGCCGTATGTACCTTTAACTGCAATAGAGAATGTAATAAATAATTCATACCTGTTTACCCACCATTATCGAAATTAATTTTCATTGTGAAAGATGAACAATGTACCTACGTTTGTTTTGTTTACCTAATGCTTGTGTTAAACTGGTTGCACCTTGAACACGGATACCTATCTTGATCTGCATAATGTTCCAGTGATTTAAGGGATACGTACAAGGTTGCCTAGATATGCAATTATATAATATACACAAAAAAATAATAATAATAATAAATAAATAAATATAAGATACTAGACCATGTTTTCGGTACACTATTTGTTATGCGTGACAGAACAAAGGTAGTAAAGTAATCGAGGTAGTAGGTAATTCACAATAAACCATGTTTTAATTATGTAAGTAACTCGATAACCGCGTATTGCCGTAGCGTATAACAGTGGCATTAAGTGCCGTAATGTGCACCTCTGCCTACCCCTTCGGGGATAAAAAGGCGTGATGTTATGTTATGTATGCCGTAGCGTAATATTGACAAATAAACTTATATGTAATATAATTTGCATAGTTCACCGAAAGGTATGGTGGGCAGATAACACACAGCTGCTACTTTTGCATAGGGATCGTTGCTGTTAGTAAATTAATGATGGTATGGGAAAACATAAACAAACATTAAGTTAGTAGGTATTTTAACAGTAAGAAGTAGTGTGATTGCGACATATCGTTGTAAACAAAGCCGCATTTTGTTGTTTATGACTACTTGTATGTAACACGTAGGCTTGCCAGATGGCAGGGAGGTCCGGGAGAAAAAACTTGACCTTGTTGTTCACAAATTATTTACTACTAAGGTTTTGGCCTGAGCTTCACCTTAAAATTATAACTGGTAATTACCTACTTATTATGTACGTAACTATCTAATAAAAGTACCTATGTATTTTAATATAAATGTCATTTTCCTCTTTAAATACAAATATATATAAATACCTACTTTCAACAATTTTACTATGGCCACTGCCCGACATCAACACTGTTGTCCTGGAGGCCCGGATTTGAAAGGGTCTGAAGCTGGTCACCCTAGTTGATACTAGGGTGGCATTGAATTGCGAATAATAGTGTTGTGGCATTAAATTGCGATAACATTAAGACTATGCATTTAATTGCGTTAATAGTATTAATAGTTTTGATAATAGTGCATTAAATTGCGATGTAAGGAATTAAGCATTAAATTGCGGGTCACTAGAGCTAGTAATAAACACGGGGATTTATGAAATGCATTAAATTGCGTAACGCTATATCCCATTGTCTACAGGTAAACCATTATGACTCAGGCGGTATTCACACTTGACAAATTCGAATGTGAAGGTGATATAGGGTCGGTTGCAGTCCGATGGGAGCGATGGAAACGCGGGTTGTACATCTATTTGGAAGCAGCGGGAATAGACACGGAAGCAAAGAAAAGAGCATGTTTACTTCATTTCGGTGGAGCTGATTTACAAGAGGTGTTCTACAATATACCCGGAGCAGACGCAAAGTCAAACGACGTAAACGATGGCAAAGTATTTGAAATTGCGATACAAAAATTAGACGAATACTTTGCTCCCAAGCAGAGTAAGGGTTTCGAGCGACACCTGTTCCGTCAAATGCGTCAAGAACCACAAGAGAAATTTGACAAGTTTTTGGTAAGGTTAAGACATCAAGCTTCAAAATGCCAGTTCACAAATACAGATGAACATATTATTGAGCAAATAACCGAAAAATGCTCGTCGGATGATTTAAGGAAAAAAATATTGAAAAACGGTGACAAAATGACCCTTGACGACATTATTTCTGAAGCCAATGTACTGGAGGTTGTAGAAAGACAGTTGGGTAATTTTGAAAACAAGAAAATTGAAAATCATGGTGTCAACAAGATAACTACGAAGCCGGACAAGTATAAGGGCACAGGAGATAGACAAGATAGAGGTTGTGGCAGATGTGGTAGCAAGAACCATTTCGCACGAGATTCCAAATGCCCTGCAAAAACTAGAAAATGCAATAAGTGTGGAATTATAGGCCATTTTCAAATACGATGTCGAACAAGGGAAGTACAGAAAAGAAAACCAGGTCAAGATGAAGCAGCGCGGAACCATAATTCAAAAAGACCCAGAGGAGCAAACAATGTAGAACAGATAGACAATGTAGCATGTACAAGCAAGCAAACTGAGTACATCTTCAACGTGAACACCGGCTCCACAGCATCATGCATGATTGGTGGAACAAAAGTAGATATGCTAATAGACTCTGGCTGCAACCACAATTTGATCACGGACAAAACCTGGGTCTCCATGAAAGAAAATAATTCAAAGGTCACTAATCAAAGCAAAGACCAACAGAAGAAGTTTATTGCATATGGAAGCGGAACTCCTTTAAAATTACTGGGATCGTTTGATGCAGAAATACAGCTAGGGAAGAAATCAGAAAATGCAACTTTTTATGTCATCTCTGGTGGCACCCAGAATCTGCTTGGGAAAATGACAGCTACTTCCCTAGGAGTCCTGCAAATCAATATACCAATGGACGTTAATAGTGTGGACACGACAGCCTTCCCGAAATTCAAAGATGTGCTCGTGGAGATCCCGTTGGACGAGTCAGTAAAACCTGTCGCACAACCTTACCGCAGGATACCTATTCCGCTGGAAGCCAAAGTCGAACAAAAGATTGATGAATTATTGCACGCTGATATAATTGAGGAGGTAAAAGGTCCCTCTAGTTGGGTCTCGCCGATCGTGCCGGTACTGAAGGATAATGGAGACGTCCGCTTATGCGTAGATATGCGACGCGTGAATATGGCCATCAAACGGGAAAACCATCCACTGCCAACCATGGACCAACTACTTCCTAAGATGAGAGAAGCAAAACTCTTCACAAAATTAGACATCAAGGACGCCTTTCATCATATTGAGCTTCAGCCTGAATCAAGGCCGATAACAACATTTATAACGGGTAAGGGACTTTTTCGCTATAAAAGGATGATGTTTGGCATCAGCTGTGCGCCAGAAATCTTTCAAAAGACTTTGGAGAGGATACTTTTGGGCTGTGAAGGAGTCATTAACTTTATAGATGATATCTTGGTGTATGGAAAGGATCAGGTAGAACATGACGAACGGTTGGAGAAAGTCCTGGATGTTCTAAAAACACACAACGTGCTTCTAAAGGAAGATAAATGCATTTATCCAGTAAAAAGTGTTCAGTTTTTAGGACACGAGCTCTCTGAAAACGGAATTAAACCGCTGGACAAATATTTGTCGGCAATCAAGAACTTTAGAGCACCTACCACTATTGCAGAACTACAAAGCTTTCTGGGGTTAGTGAACTTCGTTGGAAAATGGATCCCCCATTTATCTACGACCACAGAGCCCCTAAAGGAGTTACTCCGGCAGAAGGCAGGAAGAAACTCAGACATAACTGATTATTGGAATGACATTCGGCAAGCAGCTTTTAATAAATTAAAAGCTTCACTTACTGATATACCGCGTCTGGGCTATTACAACCCCAATGACAAAACGACAGTGATTGCAGATGCGAGTCCTGTGGGCTTGGGGGCAGTACTAGTCCAAACAAATAAGGAGGGTTCTAGGATCATAGCATATGGGAACAAAACGCTTACCGACTGCGAACGCAGATACTGCCAGACCGAGAAGGAGGCCCTCGCGTTGGTTTGGGCCATTGAACATTTTAATATGTTCCTATATGGAAAAGAATTCGACTTAATAACGGACCACAAACCACTAGAAGCAATATTTGGCCCCAAATCCAAACCGTGCGCCCGCATTGAGAGATGGGTTTTGAGACTTCAGTCCTATAAATTCAAAATAAAATATAGCCCTGGCAAAAATAACATAGTAGACCCGCTGTCGAGGCTCTGCAAACTCTCTACAAAGCCACCACAAGTTGGAGTAGATTACGTGCAAAATGTGATAGAACAAGTAAGGCCGACAGCTATACCATTGCAAGAGATAATGGTACATTCTCGTCAAGATGCGGAGATACAAGCAGTCAAGAATGGCCTTTACAACAACCAGTGGAGTGATCTCACCAAGGGCTATAAACTATTCCAAGATGAGTTGTGCTTTTATGAAGACATCCTACTAAGGGGGACTAAGATCGTAATGCCACAAAAACTTCGAGACCCGATATTGCGTATTGCACATGAAGGCCACCCAGGCATATGTGTCATGAAAACCAGACTGCGGACTAAAGTCTGGTGGCCAAAATGCGATAGAGACGCCGAGAACTTTTGCAAGACGTGCAAAGATTGTGTTTTGGTCTCGACTCACAATCCTCCCAACCCTATAAAAAGGAGAGAGCTACCCTCGGAACCATGGGTGGACACCGCAGTGGACCTGATGGGTCCATTACCTAGTAATGATTATATCTTTGTGATCGTGGACTATTACTCCCGATACAAAGAAGTGAAGGTTTGTCGGACAATTACGAGCTCAGAAATTATCAACCATCTGAAAGACATTTTCAGTAGATTAGGTAATCCAGTGTCGATCACGGCTGACAATGGCCGTCAATTTACCAGCGAAGATTTCAAACTATTTTGTTCCGAAAGAAACATCAAGCTTTATAACACCATACCCTACTGGCCCCAACAAAACGGCGAAGTGGAGAGGCAGAATAGAGACATCTTAAAACGCCTAAAGATCGCTCAGGCCGAGCAGAAAAATTGGAAGGATTCTCTCCGGGAGTATATGGTTATGTACAACAGCACTCCCCACTCGGTAACCGGTAAAACTCCCTCGGAGTTATTCTTTAGGCGACAATTCAGAGACAAATTACCGATGATACAAGACATGACGTATAGCTCGGAAGATTCGGAGATGAAAGATAGAGACAAAGAACTAAAAGAAAAAGGAAAGCAGTACGCAGATAGGAAAAGGCGAGCAGCGGATAGTGAATTGAACGTAGGGGAGAAGGTCTACGTAAAAAATATGCATAAAACCAACAAATTGAGCCTCAATTATGAGCCAACATCACATACCGTTGAGTCCAACAAAATGGAGGTGTAGAATTGCGTAATGATAACACAGGCCAAGTGGTTAGACGAAACATTCTGCACCTAAATCGAGTAGAAGGACTATGGAAGGTAAATAACGAGACTGAAGATATAAACGGAGACAATTCAAGCAGGAGTGAAACCGATTCTGATTAAGTAATAAATTATACACAGAAAATTACAAATAACATAAATTGATGATGTTGATTTACAAAATATGAGTAATTAATATTATGTACAGGAATTACAACTAATACTAATGATTTGAAAATAAATAAATAAAGTTGATTACAAATACACAAACGAGTACAAATAAAAAAAAAAAAAATATGGGAGAGATGTAGCATACACGAACATAACGAACATACAAACAGACACATAACTATACAACTACACACACTGTCAAACATCTGTCGTCTCGTTCCTACACTCCACGCGGGGTGCGGGGTGGGAGGGCAGTCTGCGTCCCACCGCCGCAGAGTGAAGACGTGTTCGGGTGAGGATAGCGAGCCGATACATATACTCAACAAATATAATATAAACATACATACATACTTATCTCATACGTAGGTGAGCGTCTACAACACTGTTTAAATGCAGTTTTTTTATATTTTTAGTTAGTAGATTACTTCGTTAGTCGTGTGGTCGCAAGTGTGACTGCCAAGTAAGGAGGGTCGGGTAAAGTATTATTGGTGATTTTTTGGGATACCGAAAATTCTTCAGTTGCACAAAGTCTGGAATTGTGCTCAGTATGTGGCAATTGGGTCACATGGGACTCTACGAAATGTAACCTAATGTGAAAAAAACTGGGTGTGTAGTGTAGTGGCATTACGTGCCATTATACTCAAACCTACTACTACAACGCAACGTAGTAAACTGACGGATATCCGTCAGTTTACTACGTTGCGTTGCGAGTGCGGGCGGCGGCGGTGCGTTATTGAAAACCTGAACTCAAAAATAAAAGGAATGAAAAAAAAAACTATTAAAACAAAAATATATTGATTAGAATACTAAACCGACTATTCATTGATTTTTATTCAATTTTTGTAAATGTAACTGACAAAGGCGTATTCCTTATTGCTGACATTTCTTTTACAAAATTTGAATATATTTTAATTTCACAGCAAAATTAATCCAAAGACTTCGGGGGTGAGTAGTTCAGGTACACCAGTCCAGACGCCTTGGCCTGGAACAAAACAATGACTTATAAATACATACAAGAGATTTCATGTTGTAGTCTGAAGCACAAAACATCCAACCACTGGTGTTGTCTTTGGGAATGTGGCAATTGTTATACTGTTATTGTCCTTTTAAGGTACATTTTATCAGTATAATAATTAATGCAAACCTTAATTTAAGCTCTTGACTACTGGTATATAAAACACAATAGAAAATATATTGTGTCTTGTGTGGATCCATGTTCCGGCACACAACAGATTAAATCTCAACAGAAGGTAGTCTGCCAACAATAACAGACTATTGCTGATTCTGGTCTAATTGTTAATATAATGTAGGTATGTAATTGGTCTAGCCACAAAAAGGGTGTTTCTAAAATTATTATGTAATGAAACATTGAAACACTTACAACAACCAAAGTCCCAGCAGTAAAGGCGATTCCAAACAAAAGGGCGAGGTTGTAGCGGCGCTGGTTGGCGTCGTACTGAGTCTGCCAGGAGCCGCGGGGTACCGGCAGCTCGTCCATGGTGGGCGGCTTGAAGTGTTCATTGTGGTAGCGCCTCACTGCAAGCCACAAGCCACATTCACAACTTGAATACTAAATATTACAATCTATTGTATTCTATTTAGTTACCAACATCATGGTTCATGTGTTTGTTTTGGTGTTACCTATGACACAGGGAAATTACACTCGTGTGGAGGAATGTTAAAATGGTAGAGGAGATCAATATTATGACTGTTCCATGGCAATTTATTTATGAAAACATTGTGTATGTTAGGAAAAACCTACACTTGTTTGGTAGTGTCTGACAGACACCACTATCAAACTAGACATAGGGATAGATTAAGTCAGCCACTATTTAGATTGACAAAAGTACATAAGTCCTTCATGGGATTCTGTGTTAAATACTATAATAAAATTCCGGAGGAAATACAAAACTTAAATGAGTCAAAATTTATATTACATATTAAATAAAACGTTATGTGGAAAGGCATACTACAAACTTAATGATTACATAGAGGATAAAAATGCTTGGAGGCAGGCTGGTCCGGCTCCACAGGATAGCGAAAAACATTAATGTATTGGAACATTAATGTTTTTTGTTAGTTACAATCATGTAAAAATACAGCCATTTTGTTCAAATGTATACTGTAAAACTTTATATAATTATTGTAAATATGAGAGCCTCGTACCTAACTAAATTAAATTAAACTAGTAGAATGCATGTTGTTTTAGCTTCGAGTTGTCATCTCACTCAAAAGTCTCATTGGCAGTGGCACGGGCAGTGGATTGCTCGATTCCCTACAACATGGTCAGGTTGGGTGGTGCTGGTGTATGTGTCATGTTCGTGAACGGGCGCTGTCAAATGGGACTGGTCAGCTCCAGACTGTATTAAATTTGTTGTCCTCAAGGTTATTTTCTTTTTCCCTCTCCTTAACCAAGTATTGGTATTACATTGTTCTCACATTATTGAACTCAACGAAAGAATGTAACCAAAAATTGTATTGTGAACATGATTCAAAAAGAGTAACCTATGGAGTTTCTTGCTCGTTCTTCTCCATAGGAATCTACACTTTGGAACGAGCAAATAGCTTCACTAGAGGACTGACCTACAGATTGACATTCTTTTCTTATTATTTAATATTTAAATATTTAGTTGTGACGTTCAAAAGTGCCTTCCTTGTCTAATTAAAATAAATAATTTTGACTTTGACTTTGATAGTGACTCTTTCATTATGGAACAACAACTTGGTGGCAACATTTACGAAGTTACTTTCCTTTAGATGACTTTTAGCGCTAGTTTTAGGGATAACTTTTTGACAAGCAATTAATTTAGGATATATATATAGATATTATTTATTTGGATAAAAACTAGGATTAAGAAAAAAAGGTGGACTCTTGAAACAACAAATACAATAGTCTGATAACCCATTACACACTCCCGGACACATTAATAAACCACTGACATTTTGTTGCTTCGATTATTTCCAAGTGACATTGTATTCCTTTTTTTATTGTCCTTGCCTACCACTATCTTTTTTTGTGATCCAGAAATTTTATAAGAGTCTCCACTTTGGAACAAGCCAATAGCTTCACTAAGAGACTGGCTGACTGAGAAAAATGATTTTATATCTTGAATTTCACAAGTGCCTCTCGATACAATTAGATTTACAATGATGTGATTTTAATTATAAGGTAAACAGTTCAATACTCTATCCTTTTTCATTTATGTTAAGTTTGAAACTAGCTAGGCTGTACACATTAACTCAAAATGTACCTCTATCTTATATTTACTACATATTCTGAACGACACTTATCTTTTGCCTTGCTGATAGGATATATAGGTACGTCTAGTAGAAAATGAATTCATTTTAACCGCATAAGATTATCCCTTGTAATGATGAGATTTTAAAATTGTTATATGAAACGAAGATTACGTTAATCTAGAGAGTACGTAACTCAAGGAAAACAAAGTCTATTGTGATGGGAGTTAGGTTAAGTTTGTAGTTATGTAACGTTTTATGTGATAAATGATGAATTTGTTTTAAAACACCCTCTTGTAGGTTGTAGTTACAAGCACAAAAATAATAGCTAATAGAAACAAGAGACCATCAGATGTGTCAGGTTTAAACTAAGTAAGTTTGTCATAATCATTGAGTTTCTCGATCCGTAATGTTATACTAGGTATTCTTCGTTAAAAGAATACTTACCAGATTGTTGAAATAGCCTGGATACAATGGTTCGTGAGGCAATCATGATGATTAGAAATTAATTTACACGTTAAGACACTGGAAATAAGACAGAAAGACGACCAACTGGATCAATCATCAAATCGTCGGAAGTCGGTTCTAAAAAATATGTCGGACTCGGAATCGCAATCGGACTTATTTCCACAGAGTATAACGAAAGTAGAAGACAAAGAAAAATAATAAAAACTACCAATTATTCATAAATATTTTTCAGCTGTTCCCAAAATATACTAACGAAACATGTTTTAAACTATTCACTTACTGTTTAATGTTTTGACACTTGTTGCATACTGTTTTTATTGCTTAAATATCGTAGTCTTATAATTCTAAAAATATGTTAATTTTCTGTCAAAACTAAGACGAATATTCTCTAACAAGTATTTCCAATAGATGAATATACCTACTAAAAAAATTACTATAATTATTAATTATACTGTTTAATTGTAGTTATATGTGAATGAACATGTGAAGTTGTTAGGTTATAATCAAAATAGATATCAGTAGTTATTGAACTTTGTGTGCTGGTAATACTAAATTAATGTCAAAGTACGAATGCGATTGGCATTGCGAAGGGAAAAAATGAGAAAAGATAATAAAAGAATAATTTGTATGAAAAAATACTTTTAGTTAATAAGTTTGTAATTATGTATTTGTGTGAAATATAAATTATCATTCTGTAAAAAAATTATACTCATTATGTTAAAACTAGCTACTACTGCGCGGTTTCACACGCTCTGCTCAGCTTATATTGATCGTAGCGTGATATTTTATAGCTTATAGCCATCCTCGATAAATGTGCTATCCAACACAAAAATAATTATTTAAAGCAGCCTTGTAGTTACGGAGATTAGCGCATTCAAACAAACAAACAAAAAACAAACTCTTCAGCTTTATATAATAAGTATAAGAGTATCAGATATAAGATATAGGTGTAGGTTATTATTTTTGTTTTTTAATTATTATTACATAATTTGCCGCCCTACTGTCTATCTTAACTTCTTGCCGAGGAATTCAGTAAGTAGGGTAAATCTGTTGGAGGGAAGTGGCCACCTTTTGTGAGACTGTAATGTCCCAAAAGGAGGCTGCTGAGCGGGATCGTGAGAGGGTAGATCCCGCCCGTCGAAGGCGTCGAGGAAACAACCGCTGCCTGCGGCGCTTAATATGTTGATTCCCTGCCTGCAATATTGGCAGGCAAACCTTTGGGGTCATGGGCGCATAGAGTGGGGAATCTAGGCGCCCACATAATTAAATCACCTCAAGGATGACGGCGGCACAGTGGTCACTTGCCGCCGTGCACTGCACAGAGAGGCTCTTGGTAGACACATAGGTCTCAATAGGGAGGTGCCGTAACAGGCGTTGCACCGTGGGGGCTCCGGGGTTGGTCTACTAAGAGAACCCGGTTCCTCCTTTAGGTGCGGATGGTGGCCACCGGGGAGGTTTTAGTGAGGTAAAAATCCCACACTCCCTAGACTTTTTTCCCCAAAAAATCTAGGCGCCTTTAGAAGGTTTCCCCCCGTCAACAAAAAAAAAGGGTAAATCTATGATTTTAGTTCTGGCTATCGTTTACATGCATGTAAAACCGAATGTGCAGTGAGATGGTACCTTTTAGATATAGCGGACAGAATAGAGATGAGTGATGTGTGACTTGGGAGGGAGTGTTTCAACTTCAGTCCCCGTCCGTAATTTAATAGGCTCGCCCCCAACCCCCAACTCAAATAGTCTGGTCAATTTACGGCTGAAATTAATAACTGAACTCAATCCATAGTCTATAAAAATTTAATTATAAATTTTTAGGGTTTCGTATCTAACGAGTTAAAACGGGAACCCTATTACCTACTTGTAGACTTTGCTGGCCGGCCAACTGTCTGTCTGTCTATCACCAGGCTGCATCTCGTGATCCGTGATAGATACCGTGCTAAGTAGACGAAAGATTATGTAGGTATTTCTATTGTCGCTACTCGCTACTTGCTACAACAACTTTTTTAAGGTAGGCCCGCACTAAGATTTTCTCCTGTGCCACATGTAGATAGATACTTACATAGCGCGAATTACCGAACTGGACCCACGAAACTGGAAATTGGTAGTTATGATATGCCCCTTGGGGACTGTAGACGGCAAGAGGGGATTTCCTGAAATTATACTGAAACGGGAAAACGGAAACATATTTTTGTGGGTACTACAAAGTTAATACATAGTATTGTATACCTACATACCTAATTAAATAGTATATATTTTATACCTACCTATCTACTACATTATCATATAATATATTGTCATCGACAGTATTCAAGAACTCAATCTTGATAAATCTCTTGCAGTTTATAATTTTTCAAAACACTAACAACTTGGAGAATTTATCTATCGAACCCTGGTATACATTTGTGAAGAAAAATACTGTTCTTAATTAATACACTCAATAATGTTATCAGTTTAATGTTCTAATATTTTTTCAAATTATGTACCGACACTATATGTAACTGGCTACCTGCCATGCTACAGCTACACGTGTTTCTTACAAGACTAATGTCAGATTGTATACAAATACTAGGGTGAAGTGGGAATATGACGAACCACACACATAAACATGTATGTATGTACATGCATTTACATGCATGTGTGTATAGACGTCCCTACACCTGGCTTATTATTTAAATATTAAGAGTAGAGCGTAAGTATTGTGTTTTAATCCGTTGCATCATGTAGTATTTATGCAATGACTCAGCTGAAGTGTGTGTCATGTGTCACAAAACATAGTGAGCGCGGCCGGTGGCCCGGTGGCGGTGTTTGTTGCCACATTAAACATAATGATCGCTAGCATGGCTCAGTGCATGAACACACAACTCGCTATCAGGCCGGCGACGGGCGCGCGGCGGCATGCGCCACGGTGAGCCTCGAGATTACGTGAAAGAAAATGATGCCAACGAACGACATCACACACAGTACGATTGGTGGGGTCAGTCAGTCAGCCGCGGAGTCGCGAGAGACGCGGGTGTGGCGGTGCGCTTGCGCAACAGATTCATAACTCGCCGCGGCGCGTGCCCTTGCGCCGCTAACTTCTTTGTTTACTTGCTTTGTTTGTTTCGGATGGACTGGCCGAAACTGATCAGATCACGACTATTACCTACAACTGAGATGGTGTGGTCTGCTGCGCGGCCAGTTCACGCGTGTGCGCATTTTGTGGTTTCGTTTGTGATATTTCGGAGATAAGTAGTGCAGTGTGGTTGCGATATGGAGTGGTTTAAGGGCCTGGCGGGGCGGGTGCGGCGGGAGCCTGGCTCGGAAGAGGACGGGCCGGATTCCAGCTCGCCACTGCTGGAGACAGCCCAAGAGCAGCGTGAGCGCTGGCGCAGCGTGTACGTCATCTACTTCACAATGTTCCAGATGTCGCTGGGCTTCAGTATCGTGCTAACCGGCGTGTGGCCCTACCTCGATAAGGTGAGCTATCTATACGGCATGACTTGAACGAACACAACCCAAGTGTTCAGTAAAAGGCGCTTCATACAGCGAAGGAAGAAGATAGGTACCAAAATTGGTCCATGGGTACTTAGAATTAATGGACTATGAGTAGAGTGCGTGAGTAACCTTACCTTAGTCTTCGTCATAGAGCAAATCTGAAAGATAAGTTTAGTGTTATTTACATAAATTGTTCAATATTGTTCCATTACTGCTATTAATTTTTGGAGGGAGGTAAACAGAAGTAAGAACATTAAATATAACATTGTAACACCCATTTTTCGCCAGTTACGTTATAAAAGATTCATCATCTGCCTAAAAGTCCACGACCCTATTGAGTAAACAACGGACACAGATCCAATCTAGATTCCGTACTAAGTAACCACTCGTGTCCATGGTCCTAGTAATTACTGGGAAAGAGGTAATTGAAACAAATCTTAAATTCAGGGGTTCTGACTTTTCCCAAATCTGACAGGGTTACCTACATAGGAAAATGTTTGGCAAAAGAACAAGTTCCTTAAATAGGACTAGGCCGCCTATGGTTCTGTTATTCTGCATTCGAAACTCGTAATGTGTAGTAGGTAGTAGGGAACTCCATGCGCAGTGATTTAACAGCGCCGCCGGGCTGCTGTTATCTCGGTGCGCGCGCTGTTAACAGCGTCACAAAGTTGACAAAAACTATTTATCACAGTATTAAATTATTTACCAGTACGCCGGTACCTAGTACCTACGTACTTCATGTTTATCACCCAATAAATATAGTGACATAACAAATAGCAGCAAGCCAAGCAAGCAGTAATCAGAACCATGTTACCAGATAGAGAGCTCCAGAAATATTTTAATCATGGCAACCAATGTCATTGGTCCTTCAATGGACCTTGTATTCTCAACGAGTAGTGAGAGACGTGAGAATAAGAGAACAGGTAGTTTGTATATTTAATATCTCTACACGCATCCTATATACTTGGAGCAGATATTGATGTCCCTAAACTGGTTTATTGAAACTCAGGTGGTTTTTTGTCTTGTAGCCACTTAGAAAAATATCTCAGTAAAATGGTTGATATAAAAATAAGAACATGAACGTTTATTTACACGAATTATAAAATAGTAAAATTAATCCTTCAAGCAATGAAGCACAAGTCGAGAGAACCAAAGAATTCGTCGTATTGTTCTTCATTTAGTTCAACTAATATGTTAAGGGGAGCAGTACACCGTATAGGTACTACGTATACTATACATACATACATGCGTCGAGCATGCGTGCAGTAATCAAGAAGATATAAAGAAACAATGGTGTCGGTGGTGTATATTATATTATTAGCTTATAGGCATAGCTGACGTCGATGTCGATGTCGGGGCCGCAGGGAAAGCGCCCAGGGCGTGCTACTGCTGAGCAGTGACAAGTGTCTGGACTGCGGTGTGCTGGCTGCGTGCCGATGATGAATATGAAACAGAAAGTGGTGGTCGCGTGCTTGCGAACAGCGTTTTTGTTTATTGAATGCTCTGTGGCGACGTATGAAGGCTAAAAATAGTTGTTATTGAGAAGTACGAGGTCGGCACGCGCCCGTCGTCGCCGCGTAGTTTGTCCGCCAGCCGGGGAAGGGCAGTTTGCGACCACGGCACAGCGCTGTCCGGTGACTTGTTGCCTCAGTATTTGCCCAATCCGAATAACAGAGACACAAAATGCCGATCCACATCGATTATGACGACTATACCAAGTACTTAGCAGTGTTGCACATGTGCTATCTAACAGTTGGTGACAGCTGGCAGCCCTACAGTTCCTATAAGTAGCGGATTTAAGTAATACTTAATATTAGACTAGTTAATACCCGGTTGTTGAAACTGATAAAATATATAAAAAAAGTAATATCACTTGGGAGGGTTTGTGGTTTGTATCGGATCAGCCGTTACAACTCAGGTGATAATGAAAGTTATTCTTTAAACTGTCAAACACCAAGCGGTCACCGGTGACCGCAACCTATTGTTCTATAATTGTGTCTACAAAACCGGTACTCGACGAGTTAATCTTAAAAACAATATGTCTCATTATTGGCTTCCGGACACTTACACATACAGTGTAACGGTACGTTGCAGCTGGAGCCGGGCGCACGGAAGGAGGTGCTGGGGCTGGCAGTGGGCGCGCACCCGCTGGGCCAGCTGGTGTTCTCCCCGCTGCTGGGGCTGTGGGCCAACCGCGCCGGCGCCGCGCGCGCGCCGCTGCTGGCCACGCTCGCGCTGTTCGTGCTGGCCAGCGTGCTGTACGCCGAGCTGCACCTAACGCGCCCCTACGCCAAGTACTGGATGGTCTTTGCCAGATTCCTGGTCGGCGTCAGCTCAGGTTGCCAAATTTATTTCATTTATCAACAGCACAGTCTTGTCTAGTTAGAGGTAACATTTGGTATTCATCCAACCTATGTGCACGATAGAGGAGAACCGAACAGTTACCGAAGAACAAACGCAGCAATGACATTAATATTGTAATAGTTAAATCAATGAGATTTTCTGGTTAATTATGATTATTTTTTGTAAAACAAAAATCTAAGCAAGGAGCATGTGACGTGTCCAGCAAACATTGCGGTGGCGCGGTCGTACCTCTCGGCGGCGACGCTGGTGGGCGAGCGCACGCGCGCCGTGGCTGTAGTGTCGCTGGCGCAGGTGCTGGGTTTCGTGGTGGGCCCGGCGCTGCAGGCCGCCGTGGCTCCGCTGGGACCAGGCCAGCCGTACCCTCCGCCCGGAGACTTCTCCTCGCCGCTCCGCCTCGACATGTACACCGGCGCCGGGTGGATCAACGCCGCGCTTGGCTTCATCAATCTCTTGCTCTTCTTGCCCTGGTGCTTCAAGGAAAGGAAGATTGCCGCCAGAGAAGCCATGATCGCGCAAGGAACAGACAACGGTGCGTTACGAACTTTTATGTACTTTACATTCATAAGCTCACGCCTGTCTGCCATGGGGGTGTGTAGGTGTTTTATGCAGTTTATCTTTTCTTATTTGTTATTGACTGAGGGAATGTTATACATAGTGTAGGTACTATATATTTAGGTATGTACTCGTTTAAGTACCCATAAAAATACACTATTAACCTAAGTAAATCTAAGATACATCAGTACTCTATACATCACCCATAATTAAAAGTTATCATAATTGAATAGACACGAGGTGGCGCTCCACAGATCGCCATTTTAGACCAAGAGGCGCGAGAGGATATATGCCGGAATACTGAAACGTTACTCAATTTTAAGTAGTACTTAAATATCGTGCCATCTCTGTCATTTTACAAAGAATTTGTAGAGACAGAACTATACTTAAGCGCGACTTAAAATTGAATGACGTTTCAGTATTCGGGCAATATTACAATAGACTAGATGACAATTTTTTATTTTAATGTCCGCCTGGAAGATTATTTTATTAAAACATTGGACACATATTTTTTTTTACTAACAGAAACAAATACTTTTGACGATGTAATGATTTCAAATGTCGCGTGACGTCTCTTCTATGTACGTTTTATAAGTAGAAATGACGTTTTAGCTCCCACTCCTAAACTTTGATTCTTTTTTTTACCGACTTCAAAAAAGGAGGTGGTACTATGTTCGGCTGATTGTTTTTTTTATTTGTTCACCGATTAATCCGCCATTTGTGAACCGATTTCCAAAATTATTATTTCGTTTGAAAGGGTATACTCCCGAGATGGTCCCATTTCCATGAGGTCAGAATCTGATGATGCAATCCTAGTGAAACCGACGGAACTTTCGAAAATTGTAGGGGCGAGTAATGCGTCTATTATGTTTTTCAATTTGGATTTTTAAACACTACAATTTGATAAGAGTTTGGATTCGACCTGATGATGGAGTCGACAGACAGTCGAGAGAACTCCTCAGTGGTTTATATTAACTACCTTGTGTTTGGGCTTGATTAATTGGTATTGATGAGGACTTTACACCTAGATAGAGTGGGGCTGTCATTAAGGACTGTGATGGAACTCCTCAACGGTATACAGTAACTACCTTGTGTTTGGGCTTGTATAATTTATATTGATTAGAAATTTGCACCTATGTAGATATAGTAGGTAGATAAGTTACAAACCGGATCTATAGCCTTACACTGAAAATAATAAAATATAAACTGCGTTTAAAAAACCGACTTCAAAAGACCAAAAACTAATAACAAACACAAAATCAAAAATAAATTTTACCTAATTATGTTCAATTTTCATACCCCGTGATCATCCACATTAGGAACAGAGAGTGTACCCGGCACTTTTTGATCCCAAATGTAGTATTGTAGTGTCGCTATCCTGCAGTCCGTAGAGACGTATGTCAATGAATACATCGTGTATGTACAATGAGTACAATCTACGTTGTAGAAAATATCTTTTTAAATCTCTGGTTACAGAAAAAGAAGCTCTAAAAGCTCTGAAGCCGGACCTGGTGAGTAGCTGGACGCTGGTGGCGGCATTCTTCGTGCTGGTGTTCAACTTTGTGCTGCTCGAGACCCTGGCCACGGTGCTGACCATGGACCAGTTCGCCTGGACCAAGCGCCAGGCGCTCGAGTACATGGGCGCGCTCATGAGCGCCGGCGCCGTGCTGGCCTGCATCACCTTCGCACTCATCGGCCCACTCACACGGTTCTTTGAAGAGCGGTAATTACACCTAATTGCTACTGTTTCTGTTTATTTACCTTAGAAATTGGCCGATGCAATCGAAATTGGTTAGATAGACCTGTCACCTTTTAAATAATTTATTTATTTAATTTATTTATTTAATTTAAGCACATATTACAATTGTCATTACAGACTACGTCTAATGCGACAAAGTAATTTGACATAAAATAAAATGGTAGCAAACATGTTTTAGCAAAAAATAAAAAATAAGTATACCGACTACTATATCTCATCTACATCTTACAAACTACGTAGTACGTAACCTTCGTGAACTCACTCAGTGTACAGGTGAATATGTCTATAGTATCTGCCACTGTATTGAGAGTGCGCAGCGCGCGAGTCAGCGGCGCGCGATAGAGGAGGTTAGTGCGCGCGCGCGGCACCACAAACAGTCGCGGCCGGCGCCTCCGCGCAATGCACTCATCCGGTACACAAAATCCTAATTCTGCTAGTATCCCACAGTGTTGTATACTACCTCTTAAAATTTTAAAGAGGTACACGGTTAGTGCCACTTCTCTCCTAGCTTCCAAACTATAGTATCCCACCATGCCCAGACAGAATAAGGTAGGATATAAAAATGGGTAACCCGGATATACTCCATACATCTTTAGATATAGAAATCGAATGAATTTGTTATGAATTTTTTCAATCATATCTTTATATTTTGTTTCACTCGGACTCCAAACGGCCGCGCTGTACTCGAGATGACTCCTCACAAGAGCTTCGTACAATGCTCTCAGAGCAATGATGTTCGTAAAATCATTTGCCTGACGCAGCACAAAACCCAGATTCCTGAACGCCTTTTTACAAATGTGCACCACATGTGCACGAAACTGTAAATCACTTGTGAAATGAATCCCAAGGTCCCTTACCTCCGTGATACGCTGCAGCGGCTTCCCGTTCATGATGTACTCGTGGTGTTGAGGGTTACGTGTGCGTGTGAATGAAAGCACTGAGCATTTTGATACATTAAAGTATAATTTATTGGAGTGACTCCATTCTGTGACCCTGTCCAAGTCGTTCTGCAACGCGTCACGATCAAAGGCTTTTTCTATGGTGGTGGACAACTTCAAGTCGTCAGCAAATAATAAGCATGTTGAAGTTACTACCTTTGGCAAATCGTTTATCATAATGATAAATAATAAAGGTCCCAAATTACTACCCTGACTGACGCCCGATCTGGTGTAGTAAGGCTCCGAGAGGCGTCCGGCACAGTCAACATACTGACGTCTATCTCGAAGATAACTGGCAAAGAACTTCACAGTATGATATGTGCAGCCCATACCTGCCAACTTCGACAATAATATGTCGTGGTCGACCGTGTCGAACGCCTTCTCGAAGTCCAGGTAGGCCACGTCCACCTGTAACCCGACATCAACAGCTGGTACCAACTGTGACATCAGGTGCAGCAGGTTTCCTGTAGTGCTACGTCCAGGTCGGAAGCCGTGCTGCGCTTCAGACAAATGTACGCCCATCTGTGCATAGAGATCGGTGTGAATAGACATCTCGAACACTTTAGCTGGCGCGCTCAGTACTGCAATTGGCCGAAAGTCACTGACGCATGTACCACCCCGACCCTTTGGTATAGGCACCACACGCGTCAGCTTCCAACGATCAGGAAAATATGCTTCCGATAAGCAAACATTAAATATGTGAAGTAAGGGATCTACTAGTACCTCACGGCAGTCTCTTAAAATGAAAGGTGGAATACCGTCCGGACCCACCGAGCGCTTAGGCGGCAAGCAGGTGAGCGCGCGCCGGACGGCCGCCCGCTCGAGACGCGCGATGTGCGTATATGCAGCGCTCGGCGTCGCCCCCCCGCACGCCGCCTCCGCGCTCAGTGTGCCCGCCGTCGTACTGTACACAGACTGAAAAAATAATGCATACTCCCTAGCAGACTCTTCACTTGATAGAACTCGTCCTTCTTTAATCAACTTGCAATGTTTAGATGAGTCTTTTTTGGACCTTACGTAGTTCCAGAATGATTTTGGGTCTATAGCAAGATGGTTCTGTACTCTATCTTTGTACTGTATAAAACAATTAACCGTTTCTGCCTTCACCTTAGCCCGACACTGAGAGAAAGCCTTATAATCAATTGGGGATTTAGATTCTTTGTATTTCTTATGTAATCTATATTTTAATTTTATCTGTTTAATCAGGTCTGAGTTATACCATTCTGGATATATTCTTTTACTATTATTTTTAGTTTTTAAAGGAATGCTAGATGCAAAGGTTTCATATATTTTATCATAATAAAAGGTTAAGGCCAAATCTGGATCGCTAATATTGTACAAATTTGTCCAGTCTATTGAATTAATTAAATAATATAACCAACTGTAATCTGCTTTTCGAAAATTCCATTTAATGTATTGTATATGAGAGTGGAGTTGTGATTCACAAGATGTGGAAGTGGATGGATGTGGTGTCAGTGGTGCCGGTGCACACGACGCCGCGACGCCGACCGCGAGCGGCGGGTGGTACGCGTCCACAGGCTGTAGCCCCCCGTCCGCCGCGCACACCGACACGCCACTGCGCCCACTCAACACAAGGTCCAATTGTCTGTTATTGCAATTTGGTACCATGTTACACTGAATGACCTCACAGAAGGCCACAAAATATTCAAAATAATTATTAACAATACTATTGCACGAAACTAAATTAAAATCTCCCAAAATAACTATATTACCTCTATATTTAATACATAATTTCTCTAATATATTAAACATTACCATGTACTCAGTCTCATTTGCCTTAGGTGGTATATACAACACACAGCATACAAATAAAAACCTATTATGTTTATAAACACTTGCACATATTAGTTCAAATTGTTGAGAGTCAATAATAATATCACCTGGCACTTGTAGTCGTCGCAGTTCAAAACGCGGTGTGGCCACCAAAAGCACGCCGCCCTGCTTGCGGCCGTCCGCCCGGTCACAACGTAAAATCTGATATCCCGGCAACGAAATTTCTGAATCGTAAATTGATTCGTTACAACCCGTTTCCGTAATAGCGAATATGTCAGCAGCAGACGATTCTAGTAATGATAAAAATTGTGTTATTTTAGTTCTTAGTCCTCTTACGTTTTGATACAAAATATTATAATATTTCGGTATCACTGTGCCTCCCGTGTGCTTGGATGCTTTGAAGTATTTGTAGTTGGACGGTAAAAAAAAATCCATTCGCTAAACTCCACATTCAAGGGCCAAACATCCGGGTTACACAGTTTTTCAAAGTCCCTTTCCAATAAACCAATCTTAAATGAAGAGTAATTTCTTTCAGTTTTTGTTTTTATTTTATCTACTTTATATTCTGAGCTATCTCCTATTATATTTTTAATATGTTTCTTAATGTTATCTTCTGTAGTATTTTTGTCCAATCTCCACACGTGTAAATATTTTTTCCGTTCTACTGCCTTCAGCAATGTAACTGAAGTATTACCACCTATTTTTACTGGGTTATTTCTTCTCCTATTTGTTACTTCAATCCATGTATCATTTGCGTCATGCGCACACGTTCCCGCTACCGCTGTATTTCTGGCCACCGCTTCCGCGTAGGTATCGCCCAGCTGAGCCGAGGCGCGCGTCGACGCTATTGTCGCTCGGGCTGCCGGGGCCGCGGCCGCGGTCGCAGGTATGATCGAAGCGGCCGGCGACGGCAGCGGCGGTCTCGCTCTCGGGTTCGCCGGCAATGTCTCGGAAACACCGCGTGATGACTGCGTCTGCGTAGTGGAAGCTTCTTTGCTAGTTCGACTATCTAAAGAATTTTGTACGAATGTGGTACAAACATTCTGCTGCGTAGTAATATTTTTTCCATTTTTGAGAACTTTAACTTCTTCTTCTAAATAAGAGCACTTTATATAAGCGTCACTCAAATCTTCTCTCAGTTTTTTATTTTCTAAGACCAAACTAGCTACTGAACTTTTAATCTCTTGAATCAATTTTATTTCAATATCATTCAACCTGGAGGATATTATTCCTTTTAATATATCCGTAATACTTTGTATATTATCCATCATATTAATTTCCAATGGCGTACTTTTTTCCGTAATAATCTCTTCACTATTCTTAGTTAACTCTTCTTCAATCAACCCTCCTCTTGAGCGGGAATTACGTACAGGTGTCTCGTCGGTTACGTGTACACGACGTGTTATGTTTGAGCAGGAATCACATCTGTAGGTCATCTTCAACTGGGTTTTTTGTTCAGTGAATGTAGCCGTTGTAATATTAAGACAGGTATAATGATATACTGTTTTGCATCCAGTACATCTCAGTTGATCTCCCAAACCAATTTTTTTATTGCAAGCAAAGCAAATCATTATGGATGTGAGAACGCAAAGCGCGCGAGCGAGACAAAGCTAAGTGTCACACACAGGAGTGAAAGAGTAAGATGCACGGCTCGCGATACTTCGCGCCATGCACATGCGTAGGTATCACTATTTACATGCACCAAATTGTCTTACAATCACAATAATCACTGAATTTAAAACTGTCCTACACTTAGTACATGTGATATAACATAAATAGTTCACTATACACACATATTTAGACCGATATAACGCGGAATTCCTCAAATAAAATTTAAAAACCGGGAGTGCGGTGCACAACGCTGTCACCGCCCACCGTTCACAATAAGGAACAATACTATTTCATTAGACAAACCTACATGCTTGCCATCATTTGCGTGGTAACTTAAAATTCCAGTTTTTTTATACCACGGCGGTGGCAAACAAGGCACACGCGCACCAGCGGAGTAGTATCAAAATATCAATTTTACATACGTATACTGCTGAACATAGGCTCTAATGGATTTCGTTTTTTTTTCACGGTTTCATTTATTTAAGATTATTTCTAACGATTATTTTACAATTTTGAATAAAGCGGAGAATGTTTCAGCGCGCTGCTACTGTGGGGCGGGTTCTTGCTGACGGGCTTGGCGTCCGTGCTGTGCATCCCGTGGGGCCCGGCGCCGCCGCCGCTGGCGCCCGCCGGCGCCGCGGAGGCGGGCGGCGGCTGCCCGCAGGCCACGCAGCCGTGGTGCGCCACGTCGCGCGGCCTCACCCTGCCGCAGTTCCTGGCGGGCTACGCCTGCGTCTCCGTCGGGTACTCGCTCGGTGTCACGCTCATCCAGACGATATTCTCCAAGGTGCTGGGCCCCAGGCCTCAGGTGAGTCTGTGTGTGTGTCGCGCGGGTAGTAGTCTCTACACCTGCCCGCGCAGGCAGTAGTCTGTACACCTGCCCGCGCAGGCAGTAGTCTGTACACCTGCCCGCGCAGGCAGTAGTCTGTACACCTGCCCGCGCAGGCCGGCCCCTAGCCGACGTTGCGTTTGGTGTGCAGGGCGTGTGGCAGGGCGTGCTGACGGGCGCGGGCTGCCTGTCGCGGGCGCTGGGCCCGGTGTTCGTGGCGGCGGTGTACGCGCGGCACGGCCCGGTGGCGACGTTCGGCAGCACGGCGGCGCTGACGCTGGCGGCGCTGGCGGCGCTGCGCGCGGTGTACGGGCGGCTGCGGCCGGCGCCGCTGGGGGCGCCGGGGGCGCTAGGGGCGCTAGGGGCGCCGGGGGCGCTGGGGGCGCCGGGGGCGCTGGAGACACGCGCGCCGGCCGCGGACCACGAGCTGCGCGTGCTCACCCGGGACGAGACGTGACGTCATCTCTTGCCATGCCAAGTATCCTGTAGCTTAAGAAGACTGATGGTAGCGCGCGATGCGACGTTGCTACGAGTATTTCTAAATGTAAGTAAATTATTTGTGAAGGCCGCCACTCGCCACTGATACACGAGTGCTTACATCGCAGTCAGTGCATTATTCGAAGCCACAAATAATTAGGCAAATCAGGTAGTAAGCTCAGCATTAATCAACACTGACTGGCGGCACTAGTGCTCGGTACTGAGTAAGTAGGACAAAGGCCGCGCTAATTATATGCCGATGACAGAGCAAAGAGCGATTGCCGAATACATATTTAAACTGAAATCAAACAATGCTTGATTCGTTTTGTGTATTTTTAATGTATGAGTGTGACGATAATGTTTCGAGTACCTACATATTATGATCATTTCGAAAAAGAAAGAAATTCCGACGTCATTAAGTTAATGTTGAATTAGTTAGTGTCGGTGCGAGGTAGGGGGTAGCGGAGCGAGTGGCTCGACTCAGCCACACGTGATATGTACGTTTTTTACCAAAAGAACAAAATGAGCTGATAAGGCGTACTAATCAATTTCTTTATTTAGTCCATATTATTTTTTGAAGGGTTTACATAATTATAAATTTAAGGGTTAAGGTAGAAAAAGGGCTTCTATACAAATATATTTGGGCGAGTGCATCTGAGTGCTTGTTTATGGTCCGCAGATGAAGGCATGACCATCTCCATAATAATAAAATGAAGCCACTGCATAGTGTACGACCCCCACTGCGGGCCGGTGCAGGACAGTGCAGGACAGTGCAGGACAGTGTAACATACATTCCTATACTCCCTGCATGTTAAGGACACACAGCGCACACGGCATAATATTAATAAGACTGAAAATAACAATAACATGTGACCCATCAAGTATGGTATTGTTACAAACAATCCTATCAATGTTATTTATTTGTAAATAAAATAAATACTTTATCAGTTTGTACTGTATCAATGGCGTACCTTAATGTGATTTGTGAAACAGCGATGCATGGATGTATAACAAATAAATATAATAAATAATGCCTTCGTGAAAGGAATCATTTCACAACAATAGGGAAACGATATACTAGTACTATATGAGAATACCGACTACAAAGTATAACAAATTATGAACAGGTCAGTAACAAGGTGTAGTGAGTGGATATGCTGCTAGTATTAAATACTTTGTTGTTCATTGACGACTGATACAGCGAATACTCCGTTCATTGAATCGTCCCTCACTGACTCACTCGTGTCTGCACAGAGTGCATAGTGCATGCACGATGTAAACACGTACGTGTTTAGATATAATGTTTAACTAATGCAGTAATATAGTTTCACTTGCCTAGCAACAATTTTATATTTCGTCACACATCTAATGCCAGTATGATGATAGATTCTTAATTAAGTATATAATTAAGGCCCCGACCGCAAGAGCTGCGGTTGAACACGAAAACGATAAGTAGAAGCGGTGGCACTTGCACAAGTTGCTTGCCTATTATATAATTGGTTTGATTTTGTCTTCGTTTCTGTAATTCATAACTTGATGTAAAGCCGCAAAAGACGAGAGTTAATTTAAATTACACTAATAAGGCACTTGTGCGAGTCAGACAATGTTTTAACATGTTTATATTATATCTTCCGTGAGGCATACTAAATTAATTATTCTGTTTTTCGGCTTTACGTTTTGCTACTCAGTAGGAGCGCGACAGTCGCCGCGTCGCGGATCGCGGAATGCTGCTCATGAATATGAGCCTATGGCTCAAGTTCCCCGTCAAATAATTACGTGTGTAGGCCGAAAAACATAATAGTTAGTTTTAAGATTTGTCGGTTGTTGCCAAGGTATTATATAGAAGCCACCATGGTCTAACCGGAGTGTGGTCTGGGCCTAAGATCGGTTGCAGCTTCAGCATCAGTCCGTGGGAGTCCCCGGTTGGACTATAGGCTTCCTTTATAAAAGAGGGGTTTGCCACAATCTTAACGCTTAGCAAAGGGGTTAGATATCGCAATTTAAAAGGTTTAGGTTAACCATAGAGCAGGCAGCACCGGGTCTGTTACATATCGTATAATCGTATTGAATCGACTGACGACACACACAAGCGAGTAGCGTGATCACAATGTCGTCAACACGCTGTCATTGCAGTTGACATCTTTATTATTTGACTAAAGTGGGGTTCGTGCATGTTTACTGTAAACTGTATAGTATTAGCTGAAGTTCCCCGCTGGGTGAGAACACCTCGCCGTGGCTACTGTAAATGTAAGTACAATATGTAGTAGGTAGGGTGTACGTTATCAAGTATTATAGTGACGATACCTACTGATGTTCGTGCGTGAGTACGTGCTGGTAGTGACGTACTATTGCCACTGGCCCGTACTGCACTGGTACATAACGTGACATACATACATACAAAGTGCTAACGACGTTGAAGAATATTGGTCATCATTGCCACCATCCCTGAGTTCCACAGACAAAGTGACACTATTTAAAGTCGTTCACTGTCCACCGCGGTGTCTATGAAACCTTGGGATTTTATATCAGGTACAGCGGTGTGGAGACAGACACAAGACACATGATTTAGTATCTTGTGTTGTTTCGTTATGTTTTCGTAGTTTTTACTTAATTATATGTAAGTACAGTGCCACTGCCAGTACGTTCCCACATACAATGGTAATGTGAAATGTATATAATATATTAAAGTAGGTACCTAGATAATATTGGAAAAGGGATTTTGTATTTGTATATTTTTGCTATCCAGATTTTGTAATTTCAATAAATAAATTATGTTACATCATGCCTTTTATTTTATAATACCACAGTACAATCATAAACAAGTGTATTATATATGTATTCATATAATAGGTATTGTCCATCGACAGTGACACGAGTACACTTGAGACATCACACCACCATCCTCACCAGGTACTGAGTGCGTACTGCTACTCAGTACGCACTGAGTGAAGTTATATCTAGGTAGTCTTTCATATTAATTTAATTTTATATGAAGTATATTGGTCAAGTATATCACGACCTTTAACCTCTGAAGGGCTAGGCAGAGGTATGTCACTATGTAACACCCACTTTGGACAGGCAGCTTGAAACAATCCAAACCGTATCACGCGCACAACATACATGTGTCAAAATCCGCGAGGTTCACGTACATTAGTACCGTGTACTCATTCTCCGACCGAAGCACGCTGTCGGAGCTGCAGGCTGTGTGGAGAGGTCGAGAGCTCCAGCAATAAGCTGGCGTCGCACGGTGTGGTGGCGTGCACCGCCCTGTCGTAGAGTGGTCTCCGCTCTATGTTCAGGATCACGCTTCAGCGGACACGAGGCGGGGGCGCGGCGGGGACTCGGGGACGAATGGGGGCCCAGGCGGGGGCGCTGCAGGGCGCAGGCGCTCCGCATCAGCCACGCGCTGCGGCAGGCTGGCGCTCCGTGTCTCCGGCACGCACAGCACCGCCAGCGCCGCCGTCACGCTGCATGCGCCATACAGAATCGCTTGCAGGTACATGGTCTGTAAACACATCATACGTTAAGTGCTCAGCGTGACAGACCTCGGCTCAGACGTGTGACCGTGTGACTGACCAGCAGCGGCGTCTGCGGCGCCAGCACGGAGCCGACGCGGCCCACCAGTGAGCAGGCGGCCAGCGCAGACGAGCGCGCGTGTGTGGGGTACAGCTCCGCCGTGAACACGTACAGGGAGTTGAACGCGAACGTGATCGACAGCTTGCCCATGAAGAACATCGCCAGGGTGGTGCCCTCGTGATCTACACGCAAATATTGCTTCATTATTAAACTGAGCCCGACTGACATTGCCTGCTAATATTTTTAATAAACCTATTGGAAACTCAAATTAATGTTATGTTTAACATTACTGACCTGACCCATGATGGGTCAGATTCAATTTCTGCACCAATTGCTTATTTGAGACTAAATACTCTTGGCATTTTCTATAATGATGTTACGAAATTACTTACTTATGAAAAATGGCGAAACACAAGCGATCCCACAGAGCAGAAATGCAAAAAATATGCACAACTTTCGTCCGATACGTTCGAGCGCCATCATGATGAGCACGGAGGCTGCGATCTCCATAGACATGTTGAGCGCGAAGTTGACGTACTTGTTCCCGGCGAGGGCCACCGAGTTGATGGTGAGGCCGTAGTACACGAAGGTGGTGGCGGCCCAGCACCAGCAGCACACCGCGAACCGCCCCAGCAGCACGCGCGAGCGCAGCACGCTCAGCCACGCGCGCTCGCGCCCGCCCGACGCCGCCGCGCGCGTCGTCTCCTGCAGCTTGCTCATCAGCGCCTCGTCTACCACTACCTTGTTCCATTGAGCTGCTTTCCTAATGACGGCAGCGGTCTTGTCAACGTTGCCTTTGGCATGCAACCAGCGCGGGCTCTCGTCGAGGAGCAGCCAGTACAGCGGTAGCAGCAGTGCCAGGGAGTGGATAGTCCAGAGCAGGTGGCGCCAGTAGGGCACGCCCCAGGCCACCCATGCGAATAACACGCCGCCAACGCCGTACGCGATGCCGGTGGCGCACGCAAACACCGCGCGCAGCGAGGGGTGCGCAATCTCCACCACTGCGCAGAGTCAGCCGTCACACAAACAGTCTAAGACAAGAGACAGTGCATGTGATACTGGAATGTAACCTTACTCATCACGTAGCCGGCACTATTGAAGCCGTATCCAAGCGCGGCCTCGAAGAACTCCATAGCCAAGTACATTTGGTAGTTGACGGAGAATGCTTTGAGGATGCCCATCACACCAGCAAACGCAGAGAATAAGCAGAAAGCCGTTCGGCGGCCATATCTGAAATTGATCGTCAACTGAGCATTAAGTAAGTAGCAGTGGGTGGACGATGAGGAGGTAGCGGCGTGTACTGACGTGTCCGAGACGTAGCCGGTGAGGACGAGCGCGAAGGGCAGCGCCACGTTGCGCACCGTGCCCACCATGGTGCGCATCCACTCGCGGCACGCCAGGTCGAACTGAAACATGCCATCACGATACTCCCACTACTACACAACATACCAGTGTATAAAATTAACAAATTTCTGTTGGAGTGGAAGCTGAGCTTTCTGTAAATAACAGGTATCATGTTGTATGGCATCAAATTACCTCAGCAAAGATGGTGTGGAAATTCTCGTAGACGAATGAGTCACAAGCGATGGTGTGGTTCTGGTGAAATGAGTCTCGGTCGCAGGAGGCTAGGTCAGGCTGCAGCGGCTCGTACCGCTCGCACGCGCCGCCCGGCAGCAGCGCCGCCGCCGCGTCGTTCTCGTACTGCGGGTACCCGCCCTCGCACTCCGGCACCCCGCACCTATACCATAGTCCATACTAATAAATTATAATGACATCAATCAACACACACACCAAACATGTAATACCAACATCAATCAACACATACACCAAACATGTAATACCACAGGTATAATATACAAACGTTTCACAAGTACCTGTTTATGGTTTGGTTGAAATAAATGCTTTGACTTTGAAACACTCAACAGACAAATTAATTTCCTAAATCACAGCCTACTCTGTAGCTACTCGTACTATAGGTACATTCATCTGTTGGGTTGAAATTAAATAATTATGAGTATAATTAAATGTACCTATTTATTTATTTTTTTATGGCAAACGAGCCGTCAAATCGTCTGACTGACACAACATAAAAGAAGTTAGAAGTGTGTTTGGGGATGGGGGTTTTTTTTTTAAGGGGGAAAAATCATCGAATGACTGCTTCCGCCTGGGTGAGGCGGGAGGGAGTGTCAGACTCTTACTGACTAAAAACCACCCCGTTCCTTCTCCTGCACGTCGAGTCGGAGCCCCGGTTACCCGTTAGGTTCTCCGCGACTCCGAATCGGCATCGGCCGTATTGGGCCCCATCTGTGGTGGTCTGATGGCTCTTTGAGGCGCGCGCGGAACGCGACGCGCCGTACGCTCGGGTCTGTTTCTGGTCGGACGGGGAGCCACCCACACAGGCCACCCATGCTCGCCGTCCGCAGGCCCGCGCTTACGGTGGCCGGAGATCGTCTCGCGATCCCCGACGCCCGGTGTGTCCTTCGCGATGGCTGGGTTGCGAGGAGGCAGCGCTTCGCTGCCTCACGCATCCCGCCTCCTCCTTAGCTAGCATGACTGCTTCGCAAAAGGAGGAGACGGCATCCCAGTCCCCCTCGCTCCGCATCATGGCCCGCACTAGGCCCGGACGCGAGAGGTAGCCATCGCCGATCACTTCCCCGAGGGCACGGCGGTGCTCAGCCCACGAAGAGCATTCTCCCACCGTGTGTGATGACACCCGGGCGTTTCCTCCCGCCCCATCAGACACAGGTACCTCCCGAAACTTCCATGTCCGGTGAGGACCTACGTCAGGCGGTAGGTGAGGACGCCGTAGCGTCTCTTAAGCCACTCCTCAAAGAGGGGACTTACCGCTGCGATGTTGGGGATGGGGTATGTATGCCACAACAACCTCCAATCTAGCCGGCCCGGCCGTGCCGGAATATCGGCTCGTTTACACGTATTGTGTGTAGTTCAGATTGCTAGGGCCGTTTGTCTCAGTTGTTGTTCAGATTGCTAGGGCCGTTTGTCTCAGTTGTTGTTCAGATTGCTAGGGCCGTTTGTCTCAGTTGTTGTTCAGATTGCTAGGGCCGTTTGTCTCAGTTGTTGTTCAGATTGCTAGGGCCGTTTGTCTCAGTTGTTGTTCAGATTGCTAGGGCCGTTTGTCTCAGTTGTTGTTCAGATTGCTAGGGCCGTTTGTCTCAGTTGTTGTTCAGATTGCTAGGGCCGTTTGTCTCAGTTGTTGTTCAGATTGCTAGGGCCGTTTGTCTCAGTTGTTGTTCAGATTGCTAGGGCCGTTTGTCTCAGTTGTTGTTCAGATTGCTAGGGCCGTTTGTCTCAGTTGTTGTTCAGATTGCTAGGGCCGTTTGTCTCAGTTGTTGTTCAGATTGCTAGGGCCGTTTGTCTCAGTTGTTGTTCAGATTGCTAGGGCCGTTTGTCTCAGTTGTTGTTCAGATTGCTAGGGCCGTTTGTCTCAGTTGTTGTTCAGATTGCTAGGGCCGTTTGTCTCAGTTGTTGTTCAGATTGCTAGGGCCGTTTGTCTCAGTTGTTGTTCAGATTGCTAGGGCCGTTTGTCTCAGTTGTTGTTCAGATTGCTAGGGCCGTTTGTCTCAGTTGTTGTTCAGATTGCTAGGGCCGTTTGTCTCAGTTGTTGTTCAGAAGACTTCAGTGTCAGCAAAGTACTACTACTAATTTTCTATGAACTATGAACTAGTACTAATTTTCTATGAATTTAATCTTCCAAGACTAAAGTGCGTAATTTTGACGATAGTAGCATGACAAACAAGCCACACCGTTAACTCGTCAAGTATCGTCATTATAGACACAATTATAGAACAATAGCTTGCCGTCACCGGTGACCGCTTGGTGTTTGACAGTTTAATGATGGTAAAATGTAATAAAGTGGACCACACGATACACTACAGTTAGATAATAAATGAAACTGTACGTGTGTGTAGTGAGCCTATTATTAAATTCCGCACAAGATCCGTGTCAGGTTCTGTTTTCGTTTTTATTTAAGCATCAGACCAGTCATTATGTGAGTGAAACTCAATACTAAACTAGCAATACACTAATCTTCAGCTGCGCTATAGATGTTTGCCGTACATACGTATGTACATACATACTTACATAGATGCCTAACATTATATCTCAGACTATAGGTACTGCGACGAACAGTGTTTCTATATAGCAAGGTCTATACTTATGTCGATATTAACGTTATATTTCTATTTTTCATTATTCACCAGATGTACGGATACTACGTATCTGCTTATCGAAGGTGAATAATAATACTTACTATGAGTAATTTTGTTGAGTGGAACGAGTTTATCAAAATAATGTAATTCCTAAGTAGGTGAATGATGTCGTAAGCACACACAGCTGGGGAACGGTCACACAGTAACTGTACCTTGTGCTGGACGGCGAGACGTCATGGAATGTATGGGACGTAAGTAGGTAGCAGTGTAAGTCAGGCTACAGATAGCTCGACATACTGTTATCAAACCACCTCACGATAAGATTGAGATCGGGCGTCGATGCTGAGTCTACCTACACTACAGATTCAACGTCCACCCTCCCTAGCAACTTGAGTATTAACCATTAGTAGGAGAAACGAAATGAATGAATGTATGGAGCTCTCTCATATCGTCAAATACTGTCAACGCCTCCTTATGTGTACTACACGGTTGGTGTATCGGCTGGGCCACCCACCGGCTGCTACGCGCTATACGCTACGCGCTACGTGCTACGCAACGCAGCATGGGTTTAGTTGCAGCATGAAATGATTCTTTGTCTGGTCTGGGTGTTTGGCAGGTATAATAATATGTAGCTATCATATTTTGTGAATGTGAATAGTAGCGCCACCTGTATGTTGTCACTGTCACTATTTGTACACCACTGCTGCGTTGTTAAGAGAACGCTTTTTAAACTTTAGCTATCCAAGAGTTACTATAGTATTAAGGACTATTTAGAAGATAAGTCGATAGAATCTTGATAGTGTCATTTTAATAATAAATATGCACGCCACATATGGCAAGATACGCTGGAAAAACTTGCACCTTTTGTACCGTATTGTAGCAAATAAATATTTTTGATTTGATTATGCATCGGTTCATGAGACTTATGATAACAGAACGATTATGCATCGGTTCATGAGACTTATGATAACAGAACGATTATGCGTATTTTAATGATCCGATTTTTGGTGACGATAAGTAATATCATTATATTGAAAGTTACAAATCATCATTGCTGATTACAGCGCGGCTTGCGGTCACTGCCGTCGCTGGCACGTGGAATACTAAAAGACGATTTTTCATAACATTCACGCTTAGCGGATGGGTTGAAGAAAGTCAGGTACTGCCAGGTACTGTCAGGTAGGTATATCAGAAGTCGCTGCTCGCGGTCTTTGTCAAATGTGTAGTGTCTTAGGATGATGATCTTACGAAATTTGCGGGGAGAGTAGTAGGGGCGGTGAAAATTGTTTTGTACTGTATCTTCAACACACTGCCTGGTTTATAAGTCCGTGGCAATTACATATTATTATAGTAAGTAAGAGGTTGCGACTACCTCATTGGCCGAGTGGTCGCAAGTGCGACTGCCGGCCAAGGGGTCTCGGGTTCGATTCCCGGGTCGAGCAAAGTATTACTGGGTTTTTAAAAAAAATCTCAGTAATAGCATGGAGTCTGGAAGTGTGCCTGGAAATCTCAAGCAGAATCTGTTTGAAAAAAGCTAGGTTCATCGGCATATGTACTGCACAATCTTTCAAAAAAAGTAAACATTGATGCAATATTAGTCGCTTATCATGGCTTGGTAGTGTCAAATCTGAGATTTGGTGTTATATTCTGGGCAATTGTTGTGAGCGGGAAAATATTTTTAAAGACCAAAAACGCTGTTTAAGAGCTATGTTTAAACTTAATATTACAGACAGCTGCAAAACTTACTTTGTAAATAGTAAACTATTAACTTTTCCTTGCATTTACATATTAGAACTTTCTATTTTTGTCAAAAGTAACATCAAATTATTCCCTACTTTAAAGGATAAAACTAACCGGAATACAACTATTCTGTGTCACATTTTTATTCGATAACATATAGACTGATTTGCTGTAAATTGTTTAAGCTATATTTTGTGAATTTTGTAAATTTTCAAATATTATTAGGATTATGTTATCCATTAATAATTATAATAGTCTTATAGAGGTAGATAACTTTCATAGTAGGTATTATAGTCCACTATATACATAGATTTTAAGATTTAAAAAAAAAAAATTCATGCCATATGGTAGAATGTACCAGGAACGATATACCTTTGTAAGACCTTATATTATGTACCTACATTCAATGCAAATAAATTATTTTATTCTATTCTATATGGCATTAGGCTCACCCCCTGTTATATGGGACTCATTATATAAATAGTGAAACGTGGGTGTTACATTGTGTAGCGGCATAATGTGCACCTCTGCCTACCCCTTCGAGGATAAAAGGCGTGATGTTATGTTTATGTTAGAATATGCAACTATTAACAAATACCTACGAATAAGTCACACCCTCACCGTCTCCTCCCCCCACACGGAGAAGAAGTTAGCGTTATAGCTTTATAGCGTTATTACCATTTGCTCAAGGTGAATTGGTGATTTCAAACATTAATTTGAAATTAAAACTAGTAACAAGCAGGTTCGAATATCCTCCTACGTTTACGTGTAGTAAAGCCGCGAGCGAGTGATAAAAGACTTATAATTATGTTATCTAGGTAAATTAGAGGTAAATATATGCGCATTCATTGCAGACGTACCATCTACAAGTTATAAATACTTAGCTTATATTTTGAATTTTGTGTTCTGTAGTAGCTGCGCTGATTGTAATTTATGAAATATTCAAATTGCGGTCCGATATCTGTTGATAATACCAAGATCAATCACACAACACTCGTTCGCTATCTCGATACACACAACGTTGTACACTTGTACCTACACCGTAACACTGCGACACGGCGACACTGCGACACGGCGACACGGCGACACGGCTACGAAATATAGCAGCTGTACTACATGAGACAAGTCTTCGTTTCACAAACAAACATAATTACGTACGTACACACATAGAGGTACATGTGTAAAGTCAACATATAATGATACCATAAGTTCCATACAAAATTATTCATTACAACCTTAATAGGTACCTAATTCACAATTTTGTGGGCATTAAGTTAAATCATTATAATATGAGCTTATGGCACCGACTTCTAACCTATCAGTGGGTGGGTAATCTATCAGTACTAATCATAGTTATTTTTTGCTTTTTAGTTTTGACTTTTTGTTTGTTGTTAGTTTTTGGTTTTTTGAAGTCGGTTTTTTAAACGCAGTTTTTATTTTATTATTTTATAATTTTTAATGTAAAGCTACATAATTATACCCGTTTTGTTACTTATAATCTACATAGGTGCAAAGTTCTAATCAATACAAATTATACAAGCCCGAACACAAGGTAGTTAATACCGTTGAGGAGTTCCCTTAACAATTATACTTCTTCATCATCAGACCCTTAATGACAGCTCCACTCTATCTAGGTGTAAAGTCCTCATCAATACAAATTAATCAAGCCCAAACACAAGGTAGTTACTGTATACCGTTAAGGAGTTCCTTTAACAATTACACTTCTTCATCATCAGATCCTTAATGACAGCCCTACTTTAGGTGTAAAGTCCTCATCAATCCAAATTAATCAAACCCAAACTCAAGGTAGTTAATATAAACCGCTGAGGAGTTCCCTCGACTGCCTGTCGGCTCCATCATCAGGTCAACTCCAGACCCTTATCAAATTGTAGTGTTTCAAAATCCTAATTGAAAAACATAATAGACGCATTACTCGCCCATAGAATTTTCGAAAGTTCCCCTCGGTTTCCCTAGGATCCCATCATCAGATCCTGACCTCATGGAAATGGGACCATCTCGGAAGTATACCCTTTCAAACAAAACAAGAATTTTGGAAATCGGTTCACAAATGGCGGAGTACTGCGCGAACAAACAAAAAAAAAATCAGCCGAACATAGTACCTCCTCCTTTTTTTGAAGTCGGTAAAAACAGAGTCGTTTCATTTCAACATTTTTAATTTACGATTCATGTTTATATTATTGCTCATCAATAAAATCATGAAGCAGGAAATTCTTCTCATACCTTGTAGGCACGCTAGCTGTCCTTGATACTGAGCCGATATGAAGTCCGCTAAAAGGTATACAACAGTAGTTTATTTGCGTGAAATAGAGATGAGTGGTGCACTCACCGGAAGGGCACCGAGTCAGCAACGAAGATGTAGTTGAGCGAGTACATGCTGGCGAGCAGGTTGGGGATGCATAGCATGATCAGCATGTACCCCTGGTAGAAGCCGAAAGGTCCCAGCTGGGCCAGCGCGGCCTCGAGCGAGTCGGCGGCGGCCGCGCCTGGGTCATCCTCCTGGTGCTTGGTGACGCTGGTGCGCGCAGTAGCTGCCCGTGTCATGTCGCACCGTGTACTGTGTCACCGATGCCAGTGCCAGCAGGCCGCGGCCTCGGCTGATAACGCTAGAGATACGAGCCGCGCCGACGCCGGCGCACGCGACAATATTTGCACGCTTGGTCTACTACTAGTCGATGCAGCGCATAGCGCGGCTTGCTGACTACTGCTGGTGAATGGTGTCATCACTTTCGAGGCTCTGCTGTTATGCAAAGTGTGACGTATATTTTAGCAAACGAGTCCTTCCGGAAATACTAGATAGGTATTCATACATAAAGATATATTTTAGAGAAGCAGATATACAATACATAATATATATCAAATACAAAACATATAGAGGTAAAATGTTGTTGTCTAACCGCCAAGCGATTGACATTTAAGAAACCCGCGATTCAGAGAACAAGTGTTCCAACATTCATTCATAGATGGTGCTTTTTATTTGAGATCGTTTTCTGAATCGCGGTGTTAAGATTCTCCGCCAATAGTATAAGTGTCTAAAGAATTTATTTTATGTTGATATCAATCTGTCACGTGCTATTGTATCGTAATTTTTATTGTACAATAATTCGGAATACAAGTGTTCGGTAACCACTACCCAGTACTTTTATTCAAATCAACCCCCAGCTTAACCCTCACGATACCCAGGGTTATCCATGGTCCTTCGAGCCGGATAGAGCGTCATAAATATAACGCTTTTCGGAGTTTTTGGGTATCAGCAGCCAGCACAGAAACCAGTGGTGGATCGCCACTGAAGTGCTCCCAGTGTCGCCGACAGAGGGCGCCACCGCAATTCAAGCAATTGTGTGGATTATTCCGGATTCTGGAGCTGGACATCAGTGGAGACGGCTTCCCAGTGTAGCTGAGCATCAAACCTGAGATCGGCGCGCCACCTGGCGGGCGCTGACATCAACAGCAAGCAAGCTATAAACGACTGACGTCGTAAGGAAGTGAGTGATAGTGCGAAAAAACGTGAGTACTTTGTGATTTATTTCGTATCAAGCAAAAGTTAACCTTATTGCCTAGAAGACTTTAACTTAGAAAAAATCTTGGACTTAGAATAATTGTTATGTGTGTTTGTTAGACTTAGTTAGATTTAAGCCAAATTGTGTTCAGACGGGGAACCTATGCCCGATTTTTAGTAGATTCTCTAAGTTACAAACACTTAGAAAATTTTGGATGTTTACATTGACTTATAAAATTTCAAACACATATAGAAACTATTTGCTGTTTATAATAGACTTGTACTTTATTTTTGGCATCTGTTTGTTTTTTCTGTGAATTTGTGCTTCAAACTGTCTTTGCAATCACATGTTAAGGTGCAAGATGACATTTACGTCCGATTGTCAAGGGCTAAAAGTAATTTTAAAAAGTCTCCCAAAGATAGGATTACTGTACAATATTTACAAACTAGATTAGAAAGTATTGAAGAGTTATGGGCACAATTTACTTTAACACATACACAGATGGTTAAGGATTTTGATCATAAGGAGTTATCGTCTTCGCCTTATACTGTAAACGAGGTCTATTTTAACACTGAAGAATTGTATTTAGATTTAAGATGCGAGTTAAAAACTGCATTATGTAAAATTAAGAATAGTGACGTTCCTTCAGCTATGTCGTCAAATAATGATTCATTTGGTAAAGGCATAGCTATTAAGCTACCGAGAATAACGATTCCCACTTTTTCCGGGAAATATACCGAATGGCCCACTTTTCGTGATTTATTTGTGTCAGCAATTCACAAGAATAAAACTATTGACAATGTCCAAAAATTGCATTATTTAAAAAGTTATTTGAATGGGGAAGCCGAACAGCTCCTCCGTCATATACCAATTTCAGAATCCAATTATGAAAGATGCTGGACTCAGTTAGAGACCAGATATAATAACAGGAAATATTTATCAAATTGTATTTTGGGAAGGTTATTTAGTCAGAAAAATATTATGCAAGAGTCAGCTAATGCTTTAAAAGAATTAATGGACACAACATCAGATTGCTTAAATGCGTTAATGAATTTGGATATTGATGTAACTTCCTGGGACATCATAATAATTCACATTGTAGTATTAAAACTAGATACTAACAGCAGAAAGGATTGGGAATTAAAGGTAACTAGCAATATATATTCGGATGAGTTGCCTACATTCGGACAGCTCAAAGAATTCTTAACAAGCCGCTATAGGGCGCTTGAATTTTTAGGTACTAAGTCAAGTAACAACAGTGTTATCAAGGAAAGGGTATTTCACACAGCGGCCAATACAGCCAAGGTATGTCCAGTTTGTAATAGTAACGAGCACAAAATAAGAAATTGTAAACAATTTGTTAATAAGGATGTGGATATTCGGCGTAAGTTTGTCCAGGATCATAATTTATGTTTTAATTGTTTGGGGTACAACCACTCTGCTAGATTGTGTAAATGTACAGCTTCCTGTCAAATCTGTAAGCGAAGACATCACTCCTTACTGCACCCTAAAAATGAGCAGGAATCTGCTGGTGATAAAGGAGATCCATCAACGCAAGCATATTCAACCACTGTCGGAGTGGAATCTCAAAACAAGGTAGTAGCTTGTTTCTCAAAAAGTGGAGTGAGTAGTCAGGTCTTGTTGGCCACAGCGCTGGTGAGGGCTGTATCCAAAAACGGTTTGTTCACGATCAGAGCCCTGTTAGATCAAGGCTCACAAGCGTCTTTTGTTACAGAGCGTACTGTGCAGAGTTTAGGGTTGCGTAAAAAAGCGGTTAAGGGTTCAATTACTGGCATAGATGTTAATAACAAATTAGTATTAAATTCGGTTGTTGAGGTCAAAATTCAATCTAGGATTGATCCGTCATATGAACTTGTAGTCAAAGCATACGTTCTCAAATCTTTAACGTCTTTTTTACCGGGTAGAGAAACGTCATATTTAGATTGGGCTCAAGTTAGTGACATTAAACTAGCGGATCCTAGGTATCACAAACCGGATAAAGTTGATATGTTGTTAGGGGCAGAAATTTATAGTCAGATTTTGCAGAACGGATTCAAAAAGGCTCCTGATGGCAGCACAGTAGCTCAGGCTACCTCATTGGGATGGATTTTATCGGGTACAGTTACTTCTGCTTCTCAGAATACATCCAATATTACAGTGATGCATACCCAACTCGGTGATGATGAAATCCTGAAAAAATTCTGGGAATTAGAAAAAGAACCAAATCACATCAAGAAACATTTACTCACCGAAGAGGAATCCAGGTGTGAGGAAATATTTAAGGCTACAACTACTAGAGAAAAGGACGGTCGCTACGTTGTTAACTTACCATTTAAAAGCGAAGATCCAAGCTGTCAATATGGTGATACAAGAAAGGCTGCAAATAGGAGGTTTTATACATTAGAAACTAAATTCACCAAAGATACACAGTTAAAGGAAAAATACGCAGATGTTTTGAAGGAGTATTTACAATTGGGACATATGAGGGAACTAACTAAATCAGAGGAACAAAATGAGCATGCAGTGTACTTACCTCACCATGCGGTTGTACGTAATGACAAGGACACCATCAAGGTTCGGGTGGTTTTTGATGCTTCCTGCAAGGGAAATAATGGGTTATCTCTCAACGACGACTTAATGATAGGTTCTAGACTGCAACCAGATTTGCGACATTTGTTGATTGGTTGGAGAACACACCGCATTTGCCTGGTCTCGGCCATCGTAAAAATGTACCGGATGGTACGCGTTGCTGACCATCACACTGATTTTCAGCGTATCGTGTGGAGAGATAACAAGCATTCTACACTAAAACATTACAAATTACTTACCTTTGGTACCCTTCAGCACCTTTTTTGGCAGTGCGATCGATGCAGCAAGTGGCGTATGATGAAGGTGTTAAATATCCATTCGCAGCTGAAAGGGTACTTAAAGATTATTACATGGATTATTTGATGACTGGTTGTGACACGATAGAAGAAGGCATGCAAATCTATGATCAAATGAACGAGTTACTTGCAAAGGCGGGATTTACTTTAAAAACGTGGTCAAGCAACAGCAGCGAATTACTGGAAAAAATGATCCGGAAAAGACACTCGTTCAAGGGACAAGAAAATCTGAAAAAAGAGAAGCCTAAAAGAAAGAAGTTTAAACCATTAAATCTTTACCTTGATTCCGTTAATATCTTGAGGGTGGGCGGTAGACTGGAGCATTCTGACCTTGCCAGAGATCGTAAAAACCCAACTTTAATTCCTAGCAATTCTCATTTTACTAATCTTCTAATTGCTGATGCACATTATAGGAATCTACATGGCGGACCTCAACTCATGCTTAACTATTTAAGCACAAAATATTATATTCAGGGAGCCAAACGGTTGGTTACTGCGTACGCACGAAAATGTGTAACTTGCTTGCGTTATGCAGCTTCTACAAAACCTCAGTTAATGGGTCAATTACCACCTGCACGGGTTACACCAAATAGACCATTCAAGAGTAGCGGGGTAGATTTTGCTGGACCTATCAATTTGAGAACATCCAAGGGTAGAGGTCATCACGCATACAAGGGGTATATTTGTTTATTCGTCTGTATGGCAACTAAGGCTGTCCATATCGAAGCAGTTAGTGACCTAACAACAAATGGGTTTCTTGCCGCGTTTAGGAGGTTTGTAGCAAGACGTGGTCATTGCACAGATATGTGGAGTGATAACGGTACAAATTTTCAGGGTGCTTGTAGGGAGTTGGATACACTTCTTCGCTCTGAGAATTCAAAATTGGCTAAGGATATTGCTGCATCATTGGCTGGTGAGGGTACTACATGGCACTTTATCCCACCTCATGCACCGAATTTTGGCGGATTATGGGAGAGTGGAATAAAGTCGTGTAAAAAGCATTTAAATAGGGTAATAGGAAGCTCTACTTTAACTTTTGAAGAGATGGCTACATTATTAAGTCAAGTAGAAGCATGCTTAAACTCGCGTCCCTTGTATAGGTTAACAGATTCGAACAAGTTTGATGCGTTAACACCTGGGCATTTTCTTGTGGGGGAACCAATCATAAGCGCACCAGATCGTAACTATGAAGATGCAAATATTTCTAGCTTAAAGAGGTGGCATTTAGTACAACAGATGACGCAACATTTTTGGCGTCGCTGGTCCAGCGAATATATGACTACACTTTTCCATCGTTATAAATGGTCAACTCAAAATCCAGAACCCAACATAGGAGATGTTGTGTTAATTAAAGAGGATAATTTACCTCCCTGTCGGTGGCTGCTTGGCAGAGTGGTAGAAAAGCATCCGGGGTTCGACAATCTTACACGAGTAGTTACAATTCGCAGTAATGGTTCTATGCTCAAAAGGCCCACATCTAAACTGTGTGTCTTGCCCGTTGCCTAATTATATTAGTTTAGGATAGCCATATGTAGCCATATTGTTAATCTTATTTATGTATTTCGTTGTAACCTTTTTGTAACATTAGAAGGACATAATGGTATAATGTCCTTGGTGGGCGGAATGTCTAACCGCCAAGCGATTGACATTTAAGAAACCCGCGATTCAGAGAACAAGTGTTCCAACATTCATTCATAGATGGTGCTTTTTATTTGAGATCGTTTTCTGAATCGCGGTGTTAAGATTCTCCGCCAATAGTATAAGTGTCTAAAGAATTTATTTTATGTTGGTATCAATCTGTCACGTGCTATTGTATCGTAATTTTTATTGTACAATAATTCGGAATACAAGTGTTCGGTAACCACTACCCAGTACTTTTATTCAAATCAACCCCCAGCTTAACCCTCACGATACCCAGGGTTATCCAGTTGTTGTTCATGTAATTTGACATAAATGGATTATGTACAGCTATAATTGGACTTCAGGTTCGCTCACTATTTATAATTAAGATTGTTGTGTACGATTTCAATCTGTCGTCTGTATCTGTACTTATGTAAAATAAATAAATAATAAAAATAAGATAGATTAAGGACCGCCATCTACTCGGACCGTGTGACTAAGATGCATGGCGCACGTCGCACTTACTGTACCTCTTATAATTTCGTCGCAAAAATTGAGTCCCATAAATTAAGGGGCTGAGTGTTGTCCACAATATTCGACGAGTTTGTACTTATTATAGAAAATTTTTGAGAACCTCATAAGTAATACATAGTTTGCTTGAACCCAGGAATCGACTGATGAAGGCAAGAGTCTTGGCAGTTTTGTTTGTAACTACTCGATCCACGAAGGTGCCTTATCTAGCCGGATTGTTTGTTATTGGGATATGAGCTTAGAGCTAATTGCTACACCACACACAACTAGGTTATATTTATGGAATTGTGAAATTGGACAGAATTAAGCTTTTAGTGTAACTACTGATAGCAGCCGGTACCAGCAATATGTAGTGTATCACACACCCAGTGCCTCACTATGATATGTCACTCTTGTACCTATAGATAGCGTGTGTCGAATGTTCCTCAAACTATCCCAGGTTGTATTTGTGGCCGACATGTGTGGGTACATGCGGTATGTATCCTTCAGATTCAGACAAACTGTATAATATTGTGTTTATGTCTCACTGGATCTTCTTACAAGCAGTATAACGAGTACCACAACCACAACAAATAACGTCGCCACACAAGTACACAGACGCCTGCAGGCACTTCCTGCGCGAGCGGTGTTTGTGTCGTTTGCGCACATTCACTACCTAACATGTTGTAGGCGCACACGTGTGGTCATAATGTTATTAATGAACCGTTCTGTTTGTGAGTAACTGCAGCCTCCTCTACATACGAGGGGTGAAATTAATAACACAACTTAAACAGTCAAACACCACGAGGACACCGGTGACCGCAACCTATTATAATAATAATAATAATAACCCCCCTAAGGGGCCACCTTGACGTGGTGGGGGGGCTTACGGAAGGCATGAACTACAATTAGGTGACCAAGAACTATACCCACCCTGTAGAGGAGATACAAATGTAAAAGCCACTTACACCTCGGCGACACCCTTCCAACTAACGGTCCCAATCATCAATACATTTGGTACAATCACAGGCCAAATGTATGTTTTTCCCAACGTTCTTCCCCTGTCATTTCCTCAATCTGCTTTATCTACCTCAACTTTGATACCCTTTTCTCTTCTTTTGCCATGATGTCTACTCTTGCCCATCTCTCATATAAAACAACCCCTCACATTTATGCGATGCGACTAAGAAGTAGAGTTATACCCCAGGCGGGTACCGGAGTTTGCAACGATGGAGAATCCCGCCCCGGACCTTCCAGCCCGGGCTGCCCTTCGTACTCTGGGGAGGGCACCGTATCGCATGCTGCCCAGCCACAAGCTGTTGCAGCACAACATGACCAATTGCCAACATGTTCTTCACCAACATCTTCATTATTCTCGTCCGTACCCTCATCACCAGCATCATACCTCAACAATCAAGAATCCAGCTCAACCAATTCATCCCCATTATCATTTCACTCCGCCAGGGATGTTGTGCAGGAGGCTATGTCAGCTGAAGTTACTGCACCCGCCCAAGGTGGCCGGCGCACACGAAAAACGTGGACTAAAGATATGAATATTTTCATCATGCGCCATTATTTCATCCTTACAGAACTCGAAACAAACATAAAGAATTACCTGACGCCATTACACTCACGCTTTAATTTAGAATTTCCAGAAATGAATGCATCAAAACAAAGGATAGGAGACCAACGCCGTGCTATTGTCCAGCGTAACTTTCTTACAGAACGGAAAATCCTAAATATCAAGGATGAAGTTAGACTACTATTACAAAACCAATCTTCAATGTCACAATATAATATTACAAACATTGATCAAACTTCATCTCGTAGAATGAGATGGAGTGACGACCTTAATGAAACTATTATGAGAAGTTATTACCGCTTAACCAACTTAGAAACAGATTTAACCACTTACAGACCACTATTACACCAAGATATTATTTCAAAATGCCCATCTATTGCACACTTATCAGCACAACGCATATCAGACCAACGCAGATCTATTGTAAATAATAAACTTTTATCTAATGCACGACTTAATGAGATTAGAGAAGAGGTTAGAAATGAGTTAGCCTCTATAAGTACAGACAACTCTGATTACATAATATCACACCAGACAACAAATGAAATAGTCACACAACTAAACCCGATATATACTACTAACGACGACCACACTGGAAGAACGACACCAACAAGCGCTAGCGACCTAAACACTCCACAAATAGCACAAAATACTTCACAAGCAGAACAAAACACTCTACATCTCCCAGCTGAAGTATGCAAACAGTTAGAGCAGATGTACACTGAGCACTGTAACAAATTTAATGAATCCAATCCAACGACTAGACCATATATTCCCAAATTAAAATCATCTAGAAAACTAGCAGCAATCATAAGTCACCTAAATAACCATATACTTCCAAACATATTAAACTCAGCTACAGATTTCCTTGCACTACAGACATCGATTTATAGCGCAGCATACACTGCAGCAAAATTTAATGGTGCTAGAATCAAAGAAACAAACGAAAACATTAGTCAACCAGTAAAAGTCCCTTGGTGGCAAAAACGACTAGAACGGAGGATTAGTGACCTCAGAGCCAATATAGGAAGGCTCACAGAGTATACAAGAGGTACTCGATCGCAAGCTCTTGAGACACATATACATAACATAAAACAGGTATACAAAATACACTCTCAACACGAACCAGAAAATACAGACATAACACACTTCCTAGATACCCTGAAACAGAAACTTAATACTTTAACAAACCGACTAAGGAGATATAGGGAAACGACGATTAGAAAAATACAAAATAAACAGTTCTGCAACAATGAAAAACTATTTTACAGAAAATTGACACAACAAAATAACAACAACTCACAAGGAAATAACACACCATTACCGACTCCCGAATCGTTACATTCATTTTGGTCAAATATTTGGTCTAACCCAGTCACATACCATCAAAACAACTGGATTGAGGAAGACAAAGAAAGATGGAGGGATACACCAGAAATGAAATTCGATCAGATTAATTTACAACTTTTACAAACAGTTATAGCCAGGACACACAACTGGAAAGCCGCAGGATCAGATAATATACATAACTTCTGGTATAAGAAACTAACATGCACTCATACACTACTCCTTAAACACATTAACACATTCATTCAATCACCTGACACAATGCCACCATACATCACGCAAGGCATAACATACATGCTACCAAAAGATCCATTAGATACTGCTAACCCCGCTAAATACCGACCCATTACTTGTCTACAAAATATATACAAAATCATTACATCTTGCCTCAGCGAAACTATATACAAACATACACATGAGCACAATATATTAGCAGAAGAGCAGAAGGGATGCCGAAAAAATAGTAAAGGGTGTAAGGAACAACTGACCATCGACGCCGTAGTATCCAAACAAGCACTCAAACAAAAACGCGATATGCACACTATGTACATTGATTATAAAAAAGCCTATGACTCCGTCCCACATTCCTGGTTAATTTACATTTTAAAACACTATAAAATTCACCCCACTATCATTAAATTTTTAGAAAAAATAATGCCCAACTGGAATACCAAATTAAAGATACACAACGCAAATGAAATTACCGAAACAGAATTCATTTCGATAAAAAGAGGCATCTTCCAAGGTGATGCACTGAGCCCCTTGTGGTTTTGTCTGGCCCTTAACCCATTGTCTAACATGTTAAATAAAAATGATTTTGGATTTAAAATTAAACACAACTCACAACACACAAGGCTCACTCATCTCATGTACATGGATGACATTAAACTTATTGCAGGCACACTTAACGAAATACACACCCTCGCCGAGATCACACAAACCTTTTCGAATGACATCTGTATGGAATTCGGAATAGATAAGTGCAAAATTCAATCACTCATCAATGGAACTGTAGAACCAACATCGTACGAACTTAGGAACCACGAAATAATAGAATCTGTAGACCCTAACGAAGGCTATAAATATCTAGGATACCACCAATCAGCAGAAATTCACCATAAAAACACCAAGAAAATACTTCAACAAAATTTCAAAAATAGGCTACACAAAATACTACACACACAACTCAATTCAAAAAACACAATCAAAGCCATTAATACATTTGCTATCCCTATTCTAACTTACTCTTTCGGAATCATACGATGGACGAAAACAGATCTCACCACATTACAAAGACTAATAAACACTACAATGACTAAGCACAGAAAACATCAGCCCAGGGCTTGCATTCAGAGGTTAACTTTACCAAAAATTGAAGGTGGCAGAGGACTCATTGATATAACGAACCTTCACAACAACCAAATCACAGCACTCAGAAGATTCTTCTTCAATTGCTCACAACATTCCCCACTTCATAAAGCGATCTGTCATGCAGACACATACACACCACTCTCTCTAGCAGACCACTCCAAACAAATGACCACAATATCTAAACAACAAAAAATACAAACTTGGACTCAAAAATCGCTCCATGGCCGTCATCGACTCGATTTAACCAACCCTATTGTTGACAAAATAGCGTCAAACGCTTGGTTAAAGCGAGGCGAGCTGTTCCCGGAAACAGAAGGTTTCATGTTAGCGATCCAAGACCAGATTATTGACACAAAAAATTACAGAAAATATATAATTCGCGACAGCACCCTTGGCAGTGATCACTGCCGACACTGCCACAGACAACCAGAGACAATCCAACATATTACCGGCGCATGTTCATCCATCACACAGACAGACTACAAACACAGACACGATCAGGTCGCAGCTATTATACATCAGGCACTCGCACACAAACATAAACTCATTCCCGAAAAAACACCATATTATAAGTACACACCCCAAATCATCTTAGATTCACCCGAATTCAAAATATACTGGGACAGAACCATACTGACCGATAAAACTGTACACCACAACCGACCTGACATCACACTTCATGATAAGAAAAACAAAATAGTATACCTAATAGATATAGCGATCCCTAACACGCATAACTTAAGTTCCACTCATACTAATAAATTATCCAAATATGCAGACCTAACCATTGAGCTCAAAACTCAGTGGCAAGTTCATACAGTTAAGACAGTCCCCATTATTGTATCTAGCACAGGCGTCATCCCTAAAACACTGCACACGAGTCTAAAGACCCTTGATTTACATCCCCTTACATTCACACTCCTACAGAAAGCAGTCATACTCAATACATGCAGAATAGTTAGGAAGTTTTTATCTATAGATTAATTTACCACATATTATTTCATCCCCAAAGTTGCTTTGGCCAAAAGCCCGCAATTTTGGTGTAGTTCCCCAGAAATGGGTGAGGTTTGAACCTTAAACATACGTATAATAATAATAATAATTTTAGGTACCCTCTTCCCGGAAACTGAAGGCTTCATAATAGCTATCCAGGATCAAATAATTAACACTAGAAACTACAGAAAATACATAATCAAAGACCCTACACTCACGAACGACAAATGCAGAAAATGCCACATACACTCCGAGACAATCCAGCACATCACTGGAGCCTGTCCTCATCTCACACAAACGGATTACACTCACCGACACAACCAAGTTGCTAACATCATTCACCAGACACTCGCCATTCAACACAACCTCATAACAGACACGCACACTCCATACTACAAATACACTCCTAGCACCATCCTAGAGAATTCCACTCACAAAATGTACTACGATCGCGCAATACTTACAGACAGAACCATTCACTTCAATAGACCTGACATCACTCTGCAAGATAAATTAAATAAAACCACTTACCTGATTGATATCGCCGTCCCGCCGTCGTAACACTCACAATTTAACAAAAACAATAGCTGAAAAAGTTCACAAATATGCAGATCTCAAGGATGAAGTGACCAGAATTTGGAGACAGGATAAAGTCTACATAGTGCCGATTGTCCTGTCTACTACTGGAGTAATCCCAAAACACCTTTTTCACAGTTTAAAGTTATTGAATATCAAAGACACCATATATATCAAATTGCAAAAAGCAGCTATACTAAACACGTGCCGCATAGTTAGAAAATTCATGCAGATAGATGTGTAGCCGCACTGCACGACTACATACCTACCAGTTACCTGTACCACCGAATACCTTACCATATACCTTCCACAATACCTTTACCAAAGTTTTAGACTTACTCCGTTTTAGAAACAAGAAACAAATTGTCTTGAAAAAGACAGTTTACGTTTTGACTCCGTTTTTAGAAACAAGAAACCAATTGTCTTGAAAAAGACAGTTTACGACTCTATCGCATAGAAACAATAATAATCACTGCGGCAACAGCGTTATCACACCGTGCCGCGAGCGATCGCTTCGAAAGAAGCGGTTTGGTTAAGCAAGCAGCCAAGCAGCCAAGCAGCGCAAGCGGAGCCGGAGCACTTGCATTCGTCGTATCTTCATTGGTTCATCTGTAGGTAGTCTTCAGTCTTCACTCGACGCCGGCGCTCGGAGAAATGCGCGCGCTCGCGCCGCGTGGTCATACTTATTCGGAAGGAACCGATAGTGCCGTGTGCAAAGCGGCGCCCCGCACCCCGCGCGCCCCGCGCACGCCGGCGCGCCGCTATTGGTCGAAACTATCACCTAACTATATCTGATATTGTCTAATTGTAAATATGTAAATAGAAATATAAGTAGCGTAGTTTGGTGAATTAAAACATTCTAGTCCACACCTCTCATCGGAGTTTCACTACTACTAGAAGAAAAGAAGAAACCTCCTCTAGGACACTAGGCTCTCCTACCTAGCTCCTAAAGATGAAAATGAAATCTCACCATCACCACCACCACCACCACCACCACCAACCCAAACCGTAGAACCGATTGATAGTCACAACTCACTAACAACTACCGAATAATATTCTTTATACATATGTCCTTTACTTGGCGGAAGCCCGTAAAGGACATTAGAACCGGCCTAGAGCCGAGAGCAAGAAGAATTGCAAGAAAATAATAATAATTTCTTTATTCTCTCATCATCATTTACAAAATAAAATACAGCAAAACGTTTTACAACTAAACCTGAGACTGGTGTCTTTTGTAGGTGAGACCTGTATCACAGATCACCAGGCCATATCCCACTGACGCGATATATTGATCTTTAATTGTATCTATTATGACGGTACTCAAAGTCCCAAAACGTCCATCGATTTTTGAGAGAAACTCCACACATCTTATGTCAGAAATCTATCTTTTACAAATATATTAGATTGAAATTTGTTATTAGGTAATTTCGACGGTAAGAACGCTCATCGATAGATTAAAAATGCTCGGTTGGCACGGGTGGCTGGGTTTCGCGGGTTTGATTCCCGCAAGCAATACTTTGTGTGATTATTTAATATTATTGTTGGATTACCCACAACACATGAAAAAAATGAATACTGCAGCACGTTTTAAAATATTATTGTAAGAAAAAAAGACAACTTTACTTTCATGCACGGGAACGTACCTAGGTACTCGTGATCGTGATTGTTTATTGCCACTAAAAGGTTGATTACACTGTGAGCGCTGTTGTCACGTGTAGGTAAGTAGATTGTGTAAAAATGTAACTTATATTTATTTATTTTTGCGCGTAGCATCTACTTAGTATCGCGTGATTATACCTCTAATATGTACGACGACCACTCGGCTGAAGACCTATAAAAGTACCTATACATAAGTGTGTTAATTTGTTGTTGTTATGTAGATAAGTGAATTTATCTTTGACTTGCCACGGAATTGTACGAAGGAAAGGAAAACTAGCATCGTGAGCTGTACGTGCGGACCGTGCCGTTGTAGGGGACGACGCGACGCGAGCGAGTCTTGTTGGTGGCCGTGTGTGTGTACGCTGGCGGTGCTCTAATTGGGACCGCGCCAAATAAAACTCATAAAAAATATCTGCTGTATGGTCAATTGGCATCACCTTAAATATCATGTCTAACTAAATGCGAATAACCTACTACAATTTATTTTAGTATTTACGCTATACCGAGCACGTGGCGACGGCCTGGCTTCCGTGAACTTAATGTGCCAATAACAGATGAATCTTAATAGTAGGGATTTAAGATTCATTTTAGTCTGAGATTGTGATATCTCCGAAAGGGTCAACTGTCAAGCGGGCTACCTATCTCGTTTTCGCTATCAACGATAGCCTGAAACAGGTGATCCTGAAGGCGACGGGTGTCGGCGGGTGTCGGCGGGTGTCGGCGGGTGTCGCGGGTGTCGGCGTAGGCGCGCGTCGTCCCGACTGCTTGCTCGGCAGCGGCACAACCTCGCCGACCTTCTGGCTGGAGGGACGCCGCCGCCGCCGCCGCGTCACTCACAAGCTCACTTAGTTGCGCGCTCGTCCTAACTTTGTTGACAACCGTCGACTTAGACACAAATAACAGCTCAGCGGAATAGTGCACACAGTCGAGACAGTGCAGTGGCAGCAGTGCAATGACGGGCGCCACAGTGCTTAGCGAGGAGTGGAGCTCAGGCTGGGGGCGCTGGCAGGCGCGGCTGGCGCTGCTGCTGGCGCTGCCGGTGCTGCTGACGGGAGCATACGGCACCAACTACGTGTTCCTCGCCGCGCCCACGCCACACAGGTAATACTATTGCCCGACCTTTGATCGTACATTTAACAGTTAGCATGTTTCGACTTCGAGTTATATTTATTTTTAATTCGGGGTTTTTTATATAAAAATAGTTGTTATTTTTAGATACATTTTCATAAACTTTAAATAATTTGATCACTTTTAAAACTAGGATCTCAGATGTGGTGTTTAATTATATCTCTGAGTGACTACTATAAAATAAAATGAGAATATTTTCATTCATCTTTAACAATTAAATATTAGAATATTTCTCGTTTCATTAAATAAATAATAAATTACTTACGTTACACTAATTGCATTTATTTATATTTTTTTTTATTTTGATAAGAAAATAGAATTTATCTCAACCTCAATTAATGTGTCCGTAAGTCATCTCATTGTGACCTGTGCCTATTAACATAACACGGAACAGTATTGCTGCGGGCGAGCTTTTATAATAATTAGAGTGAATGAATTAGGCCACAGAGCGTAATATGAAGTAATGAATATTTGTAGCATAATGCGCGCGCGACACGCACACTGCGTGCGCTGCGTGCACTGCGTGACATCGCACGCGTCGCGTACATCTCCACTAGTACAACCACAGCACAACTGTCGAGAGAGCACGTACTGGAGCTGTACCATGGCTCGGGCTCAACAACCAATATTATGAAAATAATTTCTAAATATCTCTGTTGAATGTGTTTTTTATTATTAACACCGGAGCCACCTTTTATACAACGTTTTTATATAGTATGCTGATTTTATGAGAGATACGTTGTCAAGTTGTCGAGCTTACCCGGGTTGTACAGCATAGTTACTTACTATCGAGACAGCACGGCTTGTAAGCACCGCCCGCTCTATCACCGGGTAATGCTATGCTACTGCAAACTGTCGCGGAGAACCTAACGGGTAACCGGGGCTACGGCTCGACGTGCAGGAGAAGGAACGGGGTGATTTTTAGTCAGTAAGATTCTGACACTCCCTCCCGCCTCACCCGGGCGGGAGCAGTCATTCGATGATTTTCCCCCCTTAAAAAAATATTACTGCAAACTGTACCCGTTGATGAGTACGTCTTCACAGATATTCACCTAATTATTTTTCTGCATTATTCGAAGAAGGTATAATAACAGTCGTCAGTAGAAGTGTGGACTCAGGTACATCACACGATACGCGTTTCTACTTCATACTCACTCCGGTACTCTAGGGAACTTATACAATTCTTCGGTTTATGCCCATAATTGTTAGATTTTCCTCTTAATCACGTGTGAGTGACACAAAAAGCATGCAATAATATAATACTTTCAAAGATCTTTAAGAGTACATAAAAGTGACAGAATATCAAATTACTTGCCATCAATATTTTCAGTGTTTATGGTTTTCACTGCGACCCATGGTGGTGCCGTAGCAAAATGCAGTAAAAACCATAATGCTTTAGTTTCCTGGCGTAGCGAGGCGGTAGTAAAGTTGTAGCAGCAGCAGCGTAGGTGGTGTAGTTGAGGCGTAGCAGCTACGTATCGGCATCGTAGTTGTATGTAGCTTAGCAGCAGTGTAGCGATGGCGGTGTAGTTGAAGCGTAGTAGCTGCGTAGCGCTCATGTAGTTGAGATGTAGCAGCTGCGTAGCTGCGGTGCAGGCGAGGCGTAGCAGCTACGTGGCGGTGATTGTATACGAGACATAGAAGCTGCGTAGCGTTGATGTAGTTGAGACGCAGCTGCAACGAGCAGCATCGTAATAGAAGTGTAGCAGTTGCTTAGCTACGGTGTCACGACTGCGTAGCGGTGGCGTAGCACAAAGACATAGGTCGCACTCTAGGACGACTAGTACCTATTTCATTAATAATAACACAATGTAAGCTACACCTAACTTGATAATGACTTGAGTAATGGAGGTCGTATATCATGCGTGTGTGCGTGTGTGCGTGTGTTGGCGCACACGTGTCGCGGGCGCGTGTGTGTTTGTTTACTTAGTGGCCTGCGATTATTGGTAATATAAAAGAGGACAATATCGGCGCGCGTATACTGACCTGTAGCTGTTGATATCTCTAACGCCAAGGTGTTTGCTCACGCATTGTACATTGTACGTCCAGCGTTGTAGTTGTTATTGCAGCCGCTCTTATTAGCAGTATGCTGTAAGCTCCAGATCTCTTGGTATTACTATACAACATTCTCCGGCTGCGTCCAGCGTGTAGCTACTTCTAGTATTGTCGAGACATTAACGGCGGCAGTTTTATTTTGCAATACTAAACAACAACATGTAAACAAGTATGTAGGCTCACCTAATGCTCGTATCGTGGTAGATAAGGCGGCGGCGGGTTATCTCAAGCCGCTGCCGATGACCGACTTTGTGGGAATCGTTTATTTCTTAATCAATCGCGTGGTTACCTATCTGCTGAGCTGACGGTAGCTGCGTGTACCGCGCAGTGAATGCCCTCAGGGTAACAGGGCGACAGCAGGCGGCGACGTCGCTTGCAGTAGCCGCCGCACACATTTACAATAGAATGCTACTGCGGTCAGCTTTGACTGATGTACACAATGATGATCTTTCAATATTGCAACATTTTAATTCCATCAACCATAAACTTCCATGAAACATAATTGTCGTGTCGTGGTGGCCCGGAGGTTAATTAAGACGCTCGCTTCGCATGCGTGAGGGTGCGGGTTCGAATCCTACCAACGGCAAGTACCAATGTGACTTTTTCCGGGTTATATGTACTTTCTGAGATGATCTAGACACCACTGACAAACGGTGAAGGAATACATGGTCAGGAAACCTGGGCTTATAATTTCTAATTATATGTTTCAAATCTCCAACCCGCATTGAGCAAGCGTGGTGATTAATGCGCAAACCTTCTTCGTGCGAGAAGAGGTTTTGCTCAGCAGTGGGCACTTATAGGCTGTCGATGATGATGAACCATAAAGTAATGCTGTCTGGAGAGATATCACGCCCCAAGTTGTCAGCACCGCACCTGTACCTGAGTAGGTACAGGTCCGCTATTTGTTATCAACAACACGTAATTTTCCTATGTTTATAGTGTATAAACCAGTTCCTTATTGGTCAATATTTGTCCTCATTTAAATATTGTAGATGTGACAAAAAGCGCGACTTTGAATATTTAGATGTACAGACACGTGACGGCCGCCAGCTACCGGCGCGGCGCTGCGCAGGCGCTGCCCAACCAAAATGTACTTCATTATATTCAATTAGAATAAAATTATAATAAATTACATCACTATGTTGTTTCGGAAAGAAAAATACAGATGCCGATGTATAAACTACAAAGTAATTACGTTCAATAGTTTGTCGTCTAACTTTATTTACTGTTTAATGTCATCTATACATACACACACAACAACATCACTCCTTTTACATTTTAGAAATAAACATATCTTTATCTTTACCTTTATCTTTTACCCTGGGACGGGCACATTAGGCTAGTTAATGCCACTGTACCTCTACAATGTAACACCCACTTTTCACTATTTATGTTATGAGTCCCATGTAATAGGGGGTGAGCCTATTGCCATATACTGGGCACATATCCAGACTCCTTGCTACTACTATTGAAAATTTTTTAAAAACCTAGTACCCCGACCCAGGAATCGTACACGAGACCCCTTGCTCGGCAGGCGCACTCGGCCAACGAGTCAGGCCAACGAGGAATAATATCTATACATACAGATGAATAAAATTGGAGTGTCTGTTTGTAATACCTATTAAAATAACCGCTTTCTACAGCATACATACGGTACACAGCAAAATATTATTTTTTTCAATTTTTTATTGGCTAATCTCTGGAATGGCTGGACCGATTTGGCAAGACTTTATTGGCAGATAGCTCACATACTAAAGAGTAACATTGGCCACATATATTTTGGAAAATTGAAACAAAAAACATATTCGTATGCGTTTGGTTATCTCTAGTTGGTCGAAAGATCGACCCAGCATTGAACCCAGCGGTACTCTCTTGGCGATTGTTGATTTCTATTACGCGTATACATCGCTTCAGACATGTAATGAACACGCAGTTGTGCTCTGGCTTCACTTTCATCGTACACCATGCTCCGCACGTGGCTGGCAAGGGCTCACTACAAGACACAAGCGTCCTGATGTTTGTTGCAGCAGGTTCATTCCTATCGTCACTATTTTATTTATAAGTTTACACGAACATTTTTTTGTCAACAAACTAATTTGCAGCCGTTTAATTTTTTACACTACAGACAGACTTGTTAATACGCGTCTTGATTGCTTGTTACGTGAGAGGTAATAGTATACCAGAATAAACTATTCAATTACTTTTTGTTGTTGTTTATATCCAAGACTGGCAAAAAATGACCGTGAATTAAGTAAATCCAATTTCTTAAATAATGTGAATAGTAAAATGCCTAGACCTATGTTAGTGAGAACTTTCATTGCAGAATGTATAAACACGACATGTTTGCGTGTACACTCGGTTCCCCGCTGGAGCTGGGCCTCACGCGGCCCATGCCTGCCGCGCCTCGCTCGTTCGGACTCATTCTATTCTATTTGGGTGCGCGGTGACCGGTGAGCGCCCACAGTTTCAGCACGATAACAGTTCACGGTACATATTTTATACGGAAGTTACACTAAAATAAGTCGGCAGACTACTGGATGTACAAAAATAGATTAATGAGCCAAGAGTAATTGACCGACAGGTAATTAGTGGAAGCGGGTGCGAGTGCGGATATCTCATCTGCCACGTACTTGACAGCGTAGTTCCCAAGCAGTATCACATTTGTGTGTGCCGGTGTGCGGGTACTTTATCCCCGGAACAGAAGCGGGTCAGCACGTTGTGGTGCGTAGGTTGATGCGGAACTCATTACATTCAACACCTAGCTGTATGTTTACGTACTGTCGACTGGTTTCTGTCAAGTGGTGCCGCTGGCACATGGCGCCGGAATAATAACGCGGCTGGATCACGTCGGCTATAGCGTTCCTCATGCGGTGTGACAGTCTGATTGTTAATAGGATATTCGTTTTGTTAAAAATAATTAAGTAAATACCAAGTAGAAGAAATACAAAGCTGTAAACAATTGAACATGACATATTTTTAGCAAGTTATTTTTGTGCTTACAAAGGCAAAGTAAATTTTCGTAAAATTTTCAAAGTCAAAGTCAAAGTCAAAGCATTTATTTCAATTAAACCATAGTTTGGTACTTTTGAAACGTCAACAAATACAAAATAAATTATAGTCTGTCAGTCAGTCCGGCAGTGAAATTAGGTGAAGCTAGGTGCTCATTTTAAAACGTAGATTCGAATGGAGAAGAACGAGCAAAAAACAACATTCGTTACTCTTTTAAAAAAGTATGTTCTACAATGTCTCTGATACATATTTCAATACTGTACGCATATGTAAGAACAATGCAAAGACACGCTTGACGCATTATACTAATAACTTACTAAAATAAAAAAAAATAAAAATCTTAAGTCTAACATGATCCTCACATATGCATACTGACAATCCATAGAAATAGTGCTTCTATACAAGAAAAAGGAAACTCTTTGTTTCAATAAAGAAAGAAATGCTCGATGCCATAAGGAAACTAGATTGTCTACATTAGAATTAAAGTATTAAATTATGTATTATATACAATAATACCTACCTCACGATAATGATGAGGAAAATTTTTTTTTGATGCCTTATTATAGCTTATTTATTTATTATTACCTTTTTTTAAGGTGTACATATTTTAGTTCATAGTTATTTATATTTTAAGTTGTATATATTTTCATTTAGTTATAGTTAATTTTAATTGTATATATAAAACATTTCATAACTTATGAGTAATTAATAATATTGAAAAATATAGTAAATATAAGTTTTGTATTATATTACCTACTATTGGAATTTAACTACTGACTACATTTGAGTATTGTCCAGTGGAGCCGAACCAACATGCTGTCAAGCATTCTTATCTTCAAGATAATCTGTCAGTGTGTAGTAAGCTTGATTACATAATTCGCGCTTAATATATGTTTTAAATTTACTTTCATTGAGATCTAGTACGCTATTTGGTATTTTATTATAGCATTTAATACCTAACCCCATAAAGGATTTCTGTATATGACTTATTTTTGCCTCTAGTATTAAAATTGTGTCTATCGCTTCTTTTTTCCAACAATTGCCTATTTTTCCTTACATACATTATATTTTCATATATATATTGACAGGGCACTGTTAAAATATTTATCGTTTTAAACAATTCTCTCAGCGATTCGCAACGGCGTAAGTTATATATTGCTCGGATAGCCCGCTTTTGTAGAATAAATATTGATTCTATTTCTGCAGCTCGACCCCATAACAAAATGCCGTACGACATAATGCTGTGGAAATAACTAAAATAGACAAGCCTAGCTGTATCTACGTCCGTGAGCTGTCTAATCTGTCTAACTGCAAAAGCAGCTGAGCTCAATCTCCCCGAAAGCGCCTTTATATGCAGACCCCATTGTAGCCTATTGTCTAACGTAATGCCTAAAAATACTGTCTCGTCGACAAATTCTAACTTTTGACCGTTCAAAACAATATCACAATCGTTACTACGCATGTTTGGTAAACTGAATTGAATGCATTTTGTTTTTTTTCATTAAGTGCTAGATTATTAATGGTAAACCAATTATGCACTTGAAGAATGGAGCTGTTTACGTCGTCAAGATTATTTGTACGTCGATCTACTTGAAAAATTAATGATGTATCATCTGCAAAAAACACTATTCTTGGTTCATTTTAAATATAAATGGAAAATCATTTATATAGACTAAAAACAGAAAGGGACCCAATATTGAACCTTGAGGAACGCCCATATTCATCCCAGAGTCCTGTGAGTTAATACCGTTAACATGAACCTTTAACTGTCTTTCTTCTAAATAAGATTTCATAAGACGGAGCGCAGAGTTTCTTATCCCGTAGTGATCTAATTTCAGCAAAAGTGTTTCGTGGTCAACGCAATCAAATGCTTTTGAGAGGTCACAAAAGACACCAATAGCATCCTGTGCTTCCTCCCAAGCACCAAATATTTCCTTAATCAAAGTGACACCGGCGTCAGTTGTGCAACGACCTTTAGTGAAACCGTATTGTTGTTGGTGAAAGATGGAATGTTTATTAAAATGATGAAGCATCCGAGACAGCATCAACTTTTCAAAGACTTTGCTGAGAACCGGTAAAACAGACACTGGCCTATAGTTGTTAGGTTCTTTAGTGTCACCACTTTTAAATAGTGGGATAACCTTACTATATTTCATTAGGTCAGGGAAAACACCGTCATCTATACATTTATTGAAAATCACAGCCAGATATGGCGCTACAGTTTGGATAAGTGACTTGCAAAGCATTACCGATAAGCCCCAAAGATCCTCCGTTGATTTGGTCTTGATTTCTTTAAAAACTTTTATAATTTCTAGAGGATTCGTAAATCGAAAACTAAAGTCTTATTGACATGATTCTATGTTGTTCTTAAGCAAAGTTACAGAGAGGTTTGCTGATGACTTTAAATGTTCAGTTGTTTTAATAGGGCAACTCCTGGGCTACATCTAGAGGTACGTTTGATGAATTCTGTCCCCTTTCGGTATTTAAATTAAATTCTGAGTTTCTTAATCTTTTCCTACCAGTCTCGTTGTGTATAACTTTCCAAGTAGTTTTTATTTTATCATCAGACGATTTTATTTTATTACTAATATAAAGACGTTTCGCGACTCTGCATACTATTCTAAAGGTTTTTGAATAAGATGTTACATACTGGTGAAATTGGGGGTCATTTTTGTACGGTTTCATTCCATAAAGTTCAAAAAGTCTGTCCCTACTCTTACGAATACCTACAGTTGCCCAATCGCTAAATACAAATTTGGTATGAATATCTTTATTTTTTATTGACAAAATATTGTTAAATTCCTTGTTTAACATCTCAAAGAAATCATTGTAGAATTTATTACTAGAGGTAGTATCAAATACTTTCATACATAATTTAGTAGCTAAAGAATTGTTCAATTTCTCCAGATTTTTAAACGTGATTTGTCTATATCTTATTTGAATTTTTAGGATAGGTAAATAAGACCTATACGCAACCATTAGTCCACAGTGGTTGGATGGCAAGCTATTTATAATATGTTTTTCTTTTTAGTCACAATTACAGAAAACATTATCAATACAGGTGGCGGTAGAGGATGTTATCCTTGTTGGTTCTAAAAAATCATTTTTCAAATTAAATGATCCAAATAAATTTAACAATTCCATACTACTACTACTATTTTCTAATAAATTAATATTAAAATCGCCACATATAATTACTGATTTGTGACTAGAACAAACCTTTCTTAAAACATCCTCCATGACAGAATCAAATACTGTAAGATTCTGATAGTTAGGTGGCCTATACACACAGACAATAACATGTCTATCCAGCTCAACACAGGACAACTCAATGGTGTGTTCAACTGACAGTGCTACAATGTCTTTCCTTCCTTTTGATTTAATACTATTTTTTACTAGAGGTAATATTAAGGACCCACCATGTAACATAATGCTTTCTACTGAAATTACTAACTACATTATATTTATCTAAATTTAAAGATATTAGTTGGTCCTCCTTAAACCAATGTTCTGATAGACAAATTACATCAAAAATATAACTCGTATGGCGGCCGTTGACCCCTGCATCAGTTGTAGTTTCTTATTTCTATTGAAATAAACTCCTTGTAGACTAGCTTTCCTTTATGACTCGCGACGGATATGTTCGTAATTTGGATAATTTTCAGTTATATCTTTCCATCAATAATGAAAGTTGTTACATTTAGTAAGTGGTGTGTTGTCTCTCCATATGACGGGCATCACGTGCCGCCCGCGGCAGGCCGCTACCTGCTACTGGGTTGTACATCTACCCGTTACTATCTCTATGTCTCGACGTGCAGGAGAAGGAACGGGGTGGTTTTTAGTCAGTAAGAGTCTGACACACCCTCCCGCCTCACCCAGGCGGGAGCAGTCATTCGATGATTTTCCCCCTTAAAAAAAAAACTATCTCTATGTAACATAACATAACATAACATCACGCCTTTTTATCCCCGAAGGGGTAGGCAGAGGTGCACATTACGGCACTTAATGCCACTGTACAATGTAACACCCACTTTTCACTATTTATGTTACGAGTCCCATGTAATAGGGGGTGAGCCTATTGCCATATACCGGGCACATTTCCAGACTCCGTGCTACTACTGAGATTTTTTTAAAAACCCAGTAATACTTTGCCCGACCCGGGAATCGAACCCGAGACCCCTTGCCCGGCAGTCGCACTTGCGACCACTCGGCCAACGAGGCAGTCAACTATCTCTATGTACGTAACTATATACAAGTCATACATACACACAGCAGTTCAGTCAACAAACTGTAATGGTTTCTTTAAACACAAGTATGTAGTCAACTAGTCTAGGAGACGCAGGTGCTTGGCACATGATCCCAGTAGGTCATGACGTGCTCTGTAGGTACTTGCTCTCTAAATGTTATCTACACTAGCAGAATAGAACACAATGGACTCACACAAGCTTACAACAAATTTCTCTCCTGTCAAGTATTAATCTGAGAGATTAATTTTTCTATTCGCACTTACATTGACAGGTAGCGACGTGGTGCGGTTGGGTAAGGAAGTACGTATTTGAAGTAACAGATGTACTAGTCCAAAATTACACCAAACCATTGGATTACACACAGCTAAAAGACTTTTCCTTTATTTTTAACTAGCTTTTACCCGCTGCTTCGCGTCACAAGAGGATAAACAGCCAATATGACATATACCAATACACACAGCGCCATCTATACCAATACTTTTGTTTTCCCTCGGGAATATCAAATTTTTGACTGCCTCGTTGGCCGAGTGGTCGCAAGTACGATTGCCAGGCAAGGGGTCTCGGGTTCGATTCCCGGGTCGGGCAAAGTATTACTGGGTTTTTAAGAACTTCTCAGTAGTAGCACGGAGTCTGGAATTGTGCCCGGTATATGGCAATAGGCTCACCCCCTATCACATGGGACTCATAACATAAATAGTGGAAAGTGGGTGTTACTTCTGTGTGCACCTCTACCTACCCCTTCGGGGATAAAAGGCGTGATGTTATGATGATGATATCAAATTTTTCCGGGATAAAAAGTACCCTATTATTTAGTCCGGACTTCTAACTAGAAATACATCTGCAAAAAATCAAAGCAATCGGTTTAGTAGTTACGGCGTGAAAGCGGAACAAACAAACAAACTCACTTTCCGATTTATAATATTAGTAAGAATAAGGATTTGTATTCGAAGTTGGCAGTTTACCACGCGCAGTATGGATTGGGCACCTTGCTTTAAGGAGTGCCGGTCCTATGTATATATATACACTGGTAGGCGCTTTTAGTAGTTTTGTAAGACATGCTCGGAATACTTATAATCTAGTTATAAATATGCAAAGCTAGTGGCGCTGTTTGCGGCGCGATTATACAGGGTGTCCAAGAACCTGGCGTCCAACTGGATTCCCACGATGCCCCAAGTTCTAACAGTACTCAGAAAAATATTTTAAAAAATTCACCCCATGTACTTACAGAATTATACTGATTTAAAAAAAAAGGGGAAATGAGCACCCTGTGACATACTTTTGAATGCTGTGACTGCTAATGCTGATAATTTCGATATTTCTTGGAGGTTTTGTAATCTAGGGTATTGCTGTGTCTAAATAGAATGTAAAAATAAAGTACTTATTATACCATTATTGTACCATTTTAAAATAAAATATTATTTTAACTAAAGGTGATATGGAAAACTATTGAATTTCGCAACTTTGACCGACTGTAGTGTAAAAAAAATGTACCAAAATAGTATGGCAAGTGACGTCAAATTTTGACGCGTTTATTCCTCTTTTTAAAAAGGTATAATATTACACATTAATTAGAAAAAAAAAAAATTGATAATATTTTTACTCAACAACCCAATTTTTACGAAGTGCCTACCTACTAACGGTAACTGTCGGACCCTTTCTTATCTTAGAAACTGTTATGTTACTACTATTATTTACTTCGGTTCCAAGAGTGAGCAAGAAGGAAATACACACAGGTAGATAGGTTCCCAGTAGAATAAAAGCAAAGAATGTTAGTTTAAAGATATTTTATTACAATAAATGTTCAAAATGTTGACCACCCGCGGCAATACAAGCTCTCACTCTCCTTAAAAAGGACCGCTTTATATTTCGCGAGTAACTTTTTTGACGTATCACCTGCACTGCTTTTTTTTTTTTAAGGGGGGAAAATCATCGAATGACTTCTCCCGCCTGGGTGAGGCGGGAGGGAGTGTCAGACTCTTACTGACTAAAAACCACCCCGTTCCTTCTCCTGCACGTCGAGCCGGAGCCCCGGTTACCCGTTAGGTTCTCCGCGACTCCGAATCGGCATCGGCCGTATTGGGCCCCATCTGTGGTGGTCTGATGGCTCTTTGAGGCGCGCGCGGAACGCGACGCGCCGTACGCTCGGGTCTGTTTCTGGTCGGACGGGGAGCCACCCATGCTCGCCGTCCGCAGGCCCGCGCTTACGGTGGCCGGAGATCGTCTCGCGATCCCCGACGCCCGGTGTGTCCTTCGCGATGGCATCACCTGCACTGCTTGTGTTATCTTCTCACGAAGGTCAGCGATGTCATTAATGGGCTTCGCATAAACGAGCTCCTTCATAGTTTCCCAGAAAAAAAAATCCAGCGGATTTAAGTCAGGTGAGCGGGCTGGCCACGGGATTGTTCCTGATCGCCCAATCCACCTGTTCGGGTATTGCTCGTCCAAAAACTCTCTAACGGATACGCGAAAATGTGCTGGACAGCCGTCGTGTTGGAACCACATATCTGGTGGGGTCTCTTCTAGTAAGTTTGGCAAATCATTTTGAAGAAAATTTAAATATGATTCGCCAGTCAAATTCTCGGGCATCTCAAATGGACCAATAATATTCCCACAGAGAATACCGGTCCACATGTTCACTTTGAACCGGTACTGGGATCTATCTTCTCGCATCAAGTGCGGATTTTCCACATGCCACTCGTGCAAGTTGTGTAGGTTCATGTAGCCATCCTTCTTAAATGTTGATTCATCTGACCACAAAATTTTGTCGATAAAGTTTTCGTCTTCTCGATGTTTTTGCAGGATTGTTTCACAAAACGCGACTCGGCTCGGATAGTCTCGAGGTAAAAGACTTTGCACTCGCTGTACGTGGTACGGATGATATTCTTCTTTTTGGAGAATACTGTGTGCTGTGCTCTTCGGTATCCCCGTATCAGCTTCTATTCCTCGCACAGAGATACTTGGATTTGCCGACACCGCCTCTAAAACTTCATCGCGTATGAAGTCATTTACGGGTCGTCCTTCACCAGCTACTTGATTGGGGAACCGCCCGTCACATAGTGATCTGTGCACATTAATGAAAACTCGATGGTCGGGATATCGCGTAGCCCTCGGATATCTTTCTCTGTAAAGTCTCGCTGCAGCTCGTCCATTACCTCTACATTCTCCATAAATGTAGTGCATATTTGCGTATTCTTGCGGAGTGTAGGTCGCCATGGTAGCACACACAAAAGTTACATTTACTAGTGTTAGCTTTTTATGCCGTTAATCACATTGAACGCAATTCAGTGAGAGCTGCTTGAAGTTATCTGACGTGGTGAGTTGTGATGGTTGTCCCAGATGCCACGTGCCGGAGTGCGAGGGCAACACATCGATGGGGGTGGCGAGCTCGGAGCAGTGGGCGGCCGCCGAGTGGTCGCAGTGGGCGCTGCCGGCGGACGCGCGCTGCGAGCGCTGGCAGCCCAGCCACCACGCATGCGCGCCGCACGTCTTCGACAACACCAGCGCCGTCGCCTGCGACTCCTACGTCTACCAGCACGGCAGCAGTATCGTGTCTGAGGTACATACAGAGCCTTCATCTCATACAGTATCTTCATGCCTGTGTCAGTGTGGTGCTTAAAGCTCGTCATGGCTCAACGATTTAGTACGATATCAATAATGAAATACATAACATAATCTCCCTGTTAAAAACGAGACTTGTTAAAAGAGAGCGCTTGAGAAATACATCGTGCGCAAGCCCTACAGTGTGCGCACACCTATTTGGGTGATAAACATAAAACCGGTTGACACATCGTTACATAGGTACACCAGCAAGTGCTGCAACAAGTTAGTATGGGAAGTGGTCACACTTGGAGGCTGTCTATTTACGTCTCTTAGAACGGGTTGGAAATTATTTCTGCATTTGCACCGCTAAACAGCCGGCAACTTGTACCTGTGTGCTTGTTGTACATACATACTTCAAGTATCGGCTGCGGTTCATGGGAGGTTGTAGTTCTCATAGAATTATGTTTTTTGCAGTTTTGAGCATTTGTGTTGGTTGTGGAAGAAACAGGTTTGGGCAAGTGGCGCACACCACGTGACGATGACTCACTCCGTCGGGCCCATGATTAGAATGTGTCACATGACCGACAGATGGTCCGCTGCCTACAAGCAATTCGTTGACCCTACGACTATCCCACAAACAAGTTACCCGCGACGATCACTTTCTCATCTTGTTGCTCATTTTGTTTCCAGTTCGACCTCGGCTGCCAGGAGTGGAAGCGCTCCCTGGTGGGCACCGTGCATAACATTGGCATGCTCATATCGCTGCCCATCATGGGTTTCGTCTCCGACAGGTAACGACGGCAAGAAGCTCATTAACCTAGATGCTAGATTTTTTTTATGGCATAAGCCGGTAAACGAGCAGACGGTCACCTGATGGTAAGCAATCGGCGTCGCCCATGGACACCCAAAACACCAAGTGCGTTACCGGCCTTTTGAGAATTGGGAATTTGAGGACTGTGGAGGATTCGGGGATTCGGGAGACTAGATAGATTTGCATAAATGGATGTAAGACGTTTAAATATTTGCTTGAACTATAGTACTCGAGGGCTAGTGGTACGCGGTGCGACTTGTTCATTGGTCTATTTCAGTGTCGATGCTTATATTTTTAACCATTACCCGTACTATTGGTCGATCAAAAATGAATCGAATGTGTGTACTATTAAAGTTGTTTATCTCGTGCGGTAGAGGTTCTGAGCAAGCAAGCACGGGATATGATTAAGTTATGTAAATAACATTCAAGAACTCGTGATGGCATTCCTCGCGCCATATTATTATCTTGTTTGTGCCATGTGTCTAATATTATGTGAGCATAGTCATGTACTATGGGTTCTGACCTTGAAATATCTTCCACTATGAGATGATAAGAGACTCGGTCCCGGAGCAGGGAACATCCTCCTTAGTGTGTGCCTACATATGTACAGAACACAATAACGTAAGTGTGCTATGTATTATTAATGTAAGTTAGTCAGTACGGAGCCTGAGGTGCAGTAGTATGTGTAGTAACGTTACGATACGTAATGCAGGTAGAGTTGGAAGCCAGGTAGCGACCAGAAAGTGAGTAGGTCGCTGATTGCAGATGGGGCCGGCGCACGGCGCTGGTGGTGAGCGGGTGCGGGGCAGGACTGCTGGGCCTGGCCAAGTCCTTCGCCACCTCGTACTACACCTACCTGCTGGGCGAGCTGCTGGAGACGGTGCTGGGCGCCAGTGTCTACCCGTCCGCTTTCGTGCTCAGTTAGTATATTATGCTGTTGGAGTAGTGGCGACGGTGGCCAGCGTGGCGAGCGGACGCAGAGAGTAACGCGAGTGTGTGCGTGCAGTGATCGAGTGGCTGGGCGTGGAGCACCGCATCCTGGCCAGCCTGGTGCTGGGCGTGCCGCTGTCGCTGGGCGCGGCGGCGCTGGCGCTGGTGGACTACCTGGCGGGGTACTGGCGCACGTGGGCGCGGCTGGCCTACCCGCCCTCGCTGCTGCTGCTGCTGTACCCGTGGCTGCTGCCGGAGAGCGTGCGCTGGCTGGTCTCGCGCGGCCGCATGCACGACGCTGCGCACGTCATCAAGAGAGCCGCAGAGTACAACGGAGCGCGTGTCCCTGCCGAGGCACTGGAGAAGATGCTGCTGGAACGGGAGCAGATCGGCGGCAGCGCAGAGACCAACATTGATGAGGGCCTGTTCACAGCACTGCTCAAGTGAGTACCGTACATATAATGAGCTATCTACTTAACTGTACATATACATAAGTGTCCAGTGTAAGGTTATGTAAGACCTTGTAAGATATTATACGTAGTTCATAGTAGTACATAGTGCCTAGGTTTAATAAACAAACAACTTAGATGTCTGTGCATTTCTGTTTTGTTATGATGTGGTAAAGTTTAATGCGCAATTATTTGTTATTTATTTATTGCGAATATCTTATTAGTGAGTTATTTCTATAAATAAAACATTATGTTAACAGTGATGATTATCACTAACATATAGTTCAATAGTTATGGCAGTTTAATTACTGGTAATGGCGCATGTCGTACGCACATGGACGACATGATACACTAAATAGATAGATAGATGTAATGTACGGAGAGCCGGTTGGTTGACGTCGAGCCGTGTGCAGGTACGGCGTGCTGCGGCGGCGGCTGGGCGTGTGCTGCGTGTGGTGGATGTCGGCGGTGTTCGTGTTCTACGGGCTGGCGGTGTCGGCGCACGGGCTGCGCGGCGCGGGCGGCGTGCACGCCACGTACGCGCTGGTGGCGGCGGCCGAGCTGCCGGCGCTGGTGCTGAACACGTTGCTGCTGGACCGCGCCGGCCGCCGCCCGCTGCTCACCGCCGCGCTGCTGCTCACTGCCGCCGCACTCATTACTATTCCCTGCCTGCCGGAAGGTACAGTGCCGAACCATTGCCTTACCTTACGCCTACTTATAACTGTTGTGAGAAGGTTCGCCAGGCGTGATCACACAGCCTGGTCAGAGGACCCGCTCTTTTAAATTAGGTAACGTCGCACCCTGTACCTTAAAGAGTCAAGTGCACGTGACGGTATAGATACATATTACTGATAAATACATGTTTAGATATTGGTGGCATGTTAACGTTATCGCGATAACTTCACGTATTATTACATACTCGGGAACATCACTATGAGATAATTCAAGTAAATTGGTTGCGAGGTACGCTAGGGGCTTAGGTTGTTCATTTCGCGGATTATGTTGTTGTACAATGTACGAATTAGGACATTACACAATATATTTACGTGCTTCGTTGTTATTGAAACATTACACAATCATTACTTAGCTATTATATTATGTTCGTTTCCTCACGTCAAATGTTTATGTTCTGTGCTCTGAATGTTTACAAATATGGCTGTGCGCTTGCTATATGTACGAGTAGAAGTTTGTTCAAGTTCACCGCGAGTGACGGCCCGGTGCCGCCCGGCCGACTGCGAGATAAGCCGCAGACAGTGAGCCGGCCGCGGTGTTATCACTAGTCCCGCGCGTGGCGGTCGCTGCCGGATGATACTGAGCCTTTGACCTCGCGGCGCCGACACCGGTGCACTGTGCACGCATCGTCTCACATCTCCTTTAATGATTAATATCATCTCTTGTGAGGAATTTATTATTGTGTGCTCATGGAATAATTCTACTTTGTAAACGTTAATATCACAATCACATTCAGTACCTACCTATCAACACGGTGCAATTATTTAAGTGGGCGTGAAAAGATGGAGACGTGACCAAAGTGTCGCTGCGCTAAACATATATCACTAATCTGTAACGTGATGTAATGTGGTATACGAATGTAAGTGCAGTGGTGGGATGTGGTGTTACAGGGAGTGGCGGCTGGGGCACGGCGCTGTACCTGGTGGGCAAGATGGGCGCCACGATGACGCTGAACGCGCTGTACGTGTACACGGCGGAGCTGTTCCCGACGCGCGCGCGCCAGCGCCTGCTGGCCGCCTGCTCCACGTTCGGTCGCGTCGGCGCCATCCTCGCGCCGCTCACTCCACTGCTGGTCGGTACTCGCAGTTTCTACCAGATCTCCATACGTTACCTCCACCACTCATTCTTTAAATTACAACTCTTCATGTTATTTCTCACATTATATGTCGATTTTTCTCTGCTACGTCTTCTATTCTTTCTAATCCTCGCCTGTTGCTGCTAATTATGTCCCCTTAGTAGCAGTATTATATTCCCTCTACCTACTCCTCTCTACTTCCACGACTACTCCAAAAGATTCTCTATCTATTCTCTGTAGCTGTTTCTACCACTGCTCCTATCTCCACCTATCCCATTCCTCCAATCGCTGTTCTGGGTGATATTGATTGGCAATTGGCATGAGTACGTATTGTGTGCAGGCGGTGTACAGGTGGTGGCTGCCCACGCTGTTGTTCGGGTCCCTGCCGTTGGTGAGCGCGGCGCTGACGCGGCTGGTGCCGGACACGCTGCACCGCCGCCTGCCGGACTCCTTCGCGGACCTGGACGCGTCCTCCCAGGACGAGTCCTCGGCGCGCGACACTCCGGTCGACGACTCCGTGTGACACAGCGCCCGGCGCGGCTGTGTTCTGTCTAGAAATTGCAGTTGAGATGTAATTTCGACTAGCTCTCTGCTGTTGTAGACTGTGTTGTACTGTAGATATGTACTCGACCTCGTTCTAGAGGTTACATTCGTAGTCTTACTGCACACGCAGTGTTGCAGAGTGCGCTTCGATTATATTGTTATTCCTAGGCAGTAAGTTTTACATTTTTGAACCATCCGATTTCATTTGTTTTTGTTATTTCAAAATAATATTATTTGTAGAAAACACAAATACCTTTATTAGTGGAGAAGTTAAATATTGTAAGTAATATGATTATCTACAAATTGTGTTTTAAAAATACAAATGTGTAGAAACGATGATGTAACATGTAGATAGGTGTATAGTAAGTACTACCTATGAATATAAAGACAAATTAATAGTGATTAACAAATTATTGTCTGCCACACCTTATATATAAGAAACAGTAAGGTTACGTGTTAGATACTATAGCACCCAGAGGCGAATTAAACCTAGACAGCGCTCTAGGCAGGCTCTTCATAGTTGCCTTAATTTTTTTAGCCCCGCCATCCCTCCCTGGGCACGCGCGTCTCGTGGCGCCCCCTTGTGACGTAGCGCCGGGCACTTGCCTAGTTTGCCTTAGGGCGATAGCACCTATATATTAATATAAGTAATTGAAAAGACAGAACATAATATTAGTTGTTACAATACTGTTGTATATAGACATCGTAAGTATAATAATATGTTTGTCACCAGGTATGGTCTGTGTTACACGAGCATATAATATGTATTATATATAATAGCAGAATCATTCGATATTGTAAACCAAAGCTGTGAAACGGCTGGAATTTTAAAAGAATTTTGGTAATTAATGCAACCGATAGTGAGACTGTGGTTGTGCCTACATTACCTACTTACTTGTTTTGTAAAAACATTGAGTTAATACCTACTTAATTATAATTATAGATAACTAAGAAAATATAGTAAATAATTAAAACTTATCGTTTCATTTGTCAACGTTACATATACTAAGATTTGATTGTATGTTTGTATGCATTAAATTGGATTCTAAACATTAGGACTAAATTAAAAAAATATATTTACCATTGGAAATAGTTTACTTTGTAGAATGGAGGAGGATATTTCTAAAGGATCTGTACCTACTCGAGACTTCGTTAGTAGTGTATGAAAATATGTTCACACAGACACAGTCGTCGCAGTGGGCGCCTGCTTAAAAGACGATATGTGACTCATTGCTAAATTAATTCGCCAGGAGCTGACACTATCTCAATAATAATTATTTTTTCTGAAATTCTTGTTAGCCTTCTAAGGTAGGCACTGTGCGTGTGTTAGAGTAATAGGGTAGGTCCCCATAACATGCAGTTCCTATAACATTAATAATGTACATTATTATATATTATGTATGACAATGAACAGAGGCGGATTAAACCTGGACAGCCCTAAGTAAGCATAAGCACATCTAATTTTTTGGGGTCGCCATCAATGTATGGGCCGTTGGACACACGCGTCTCGCGACTCCACTCTATAATCTGGCTCCCTAAGCACTTGCCTACTTTGCCTATTACGGCTCTGACTATGAACCTATGCAGAATCAGAATCAGAATATTTTTATTTGTAAAAAACATAGGTATGTGAGGTATGGTAGGTAGATTCTCCATGTTTTGCCCAGAAGCGTACAAATGTTGCATTGGGAGTGTGCCTCCGCGAGTACATGCACAGTGTTGTAAGGACATTAGATAACTTCACCCTGTCCTGCAGGAGGTTGTATTGAGTGTTGTATATGTTGTATGTTGTATTATAAAATATTCTCTGAGTAAGACATAACATTTACTACTAGAGGTAGACAGTGTAGTGCGAGGTTGCGACTCAGTGACCATTGTGGTGGCTAGTGAACCTCCCAGACAAATCTTGTTTACCCAGTGATAGTCTCTCAGATTCAGCCTATAGGAGTGAGTGGTTCATAATTATAATTCTTTAAAGATTGACGCGAAAGTAACACACTTTGTAGCCTATTTGCAGAAATAAATTCAATTTCTTTTTGGCATAAGCCGGTAAACGAGCCCACGTATCACCTGATGTTAAGCAATCGGCGTCGCCCATGGACACCTAGAACATCAGAGGCGTTACCGGCCTTTTGGGAATTAGGAATTTGAAGATTGTTGGAGATTCAGGAATTGGGGAGATTGGGGGAGGGGAGGGTAATTGGGCCTCCGGTACCCTCATTCACACGACGAAACACAACGCAAGCGTTGCTTCACGTCGGTTTTCTGTGAGGCCGTGGTATCACTCCGGTCGAACCGACTCATTCGTGCCGAATCATGGCTCTCCCACACTTAAACCATTTGATCATTTCATTTACCCAGGCGCCGGTTAGCACGTAACATGTAGCAGCTTCACGTGGCACGTGGAACCTGGCCGGCTGGCCCCCACAGGTACAGGGTGTCATTCATTTATACCTACTATGTATGGCACCCAGTACTTTGTACATTAAATTTTGTTTTTAAGTACTGTCTATCACATGACTGATGCTGCATAAATAAATGTATCAATATTTTTTCTTTCTCTCAACTCCATTGATACTGTTTTTATATTAACTATCGTGGGACATACTGAATTAAATACAAATTACGAGTTACACACATATATTATGTAACTCGTAGTTTTTAGTTAATTTTATTGATACTTTACTACATATATATTGACAGTTCTTATGCGCGTGCAGATTTTATATAAAGGTCAAGAGCCTGTATTTACATATACATTCAACGTATGTATGTGTGCATGAAACGAATGTATAATATTTACTTTCGTGTCAGATCCGACACTTCCTTCATCCGATGACGCGAGCGACTGTGATTTACTTGACACACATTGTTTTGTATCACAGAATACACAGTAAATATATTATCCAGCCTAACACGGGCGTGTGTAGTAGTGTACAACTCAGGTTCATAATAAATCCCACAATAATGATAAGTCCGAGTGATGCTTTCTCATAAAATCTTCAGTAATACATTATATGAAAGATGGACTTGGTGAGGCCTCGTACTACTTCCCTAAGCCACGTGACCTTTACTGCCTGTATAGAGATGGCTTAATTGAGAAGGAAGTAAAGAAAAATGCTTATTCTTACTTCGTATTACGGCTAAGAGTGAGACTGCCGAAATCGGCGTTTTTTTTAAGGGGGGAAAATCATCGATTGACTGCTCCCGCCTATGGGTGAGGCGGGAGGTAGTGTTCGACTCTTACTGACTAAAACCCACCCCGTTCCTTTTCCTGCACGTCGAGCCGGAGCCCCGGTTACCCGTTAGGTTCTCCGCGACATTTTAATCTACACTAACAGTATAAAGAAGAAATAATTGAATTTTAGTTTGTCTTAGAATTTTAATCTGAAAAATTATTTTACCATTGGAATTTATAATTTAATAAGGGAAAAAAGGGAACCGTATGAAAATTTCGATAATGTAAGCCGATGTGTGAACAAACTACCAAAAGTATTGCTTAAGCTATTGACTGGCCTCAACAGGGCTGATGGCCGCGGAGGTCTTAACGGGTTGCCGGGGCTCCGGCCCGAAGAGCAGGAGTAGGAATGCAGTGGTTTTAAGTCAGTAAGAGAGGCGAGAGGGAGTTACATGGGACTCATAACATAAATAGTGAAAGGTGGGTGTTACAGTGTACAGTGGCATAATGTACACCTCTGCCTACCCCTTCGGGGATAAATGGCGTGATGTTATGTTATATGTTATGTTTTTATTTATTTTATTTATTTTAAGAAGGCTTACAGACTAATACATAGAAAATGATTTTTTAAGAGTATAATATTCACAAATTGCCAATTACAAGCCTCCACATATAGATACCTAAAAGAAAAAAAAAACAAAAAGGTACAAAAAAAAAAGAGTACAGAAGACAATTAATTACGAACAAATATTAATTGTTAGAAGAATAATTAGAAAAAGAAGTTAACCATGGAAGAAGTTTTGTGCGATTTGATGTCGCAAGGATACTACACTGGTGCAGAATAAGTCGATGTGTTTGACATTGACATCCTTAGACAGTCTATTAAAATCAAGTGCACTTCTTATTGAAAAAACGTTTTTCGTGTAGTTAGTCGGTGTGAAGGGTACACTTAATATAGGTCGCTGACGTAATCCCATTAGGTTCGCGCGCAATGCTAATTTTGCAACAAGTTCAGGACAGTCAATATGGCCATTTGCGATACGCATAAGCATAGTTATGTCTTCAATACGACGCCTCACGTCCAGAGGAAGGAAGTGGTATCGTTTACAGCGGTGGTTATAGTCAACTGAGTATTGCCGCGCTCTATAGTCTAGGTAATGAAGAAATTTTCTTTGGACGCCCTCAATACGGGACTTATAAACCTCATACGGCGGGTTCCAAACCTGTGATGCGTATTCTAAGTGGCTACGTACGAAAGAGCAATACAAAATTTTTACCGGTTTAAAATATCGGAAACAGGCCGTAGTGCGGAGTATAAATCCCAGAGCCTTGGATGCCTTTGTTACCATACCATTCACATGTTGATCAAATAATAGCTTGTTGTCTACGATCACTCCTAAATCTCTTATGCTATTCACCCTGCTAATCAATTCCGAGTTGATGACATAATTAAAATTGATCAAAGACGTGCGTCGTGAGAATGTTAGGACGAAACACTTAGAGACATTTAATTGGAGTTTGTTACGTTTGCAATACATCTCAAATCTGTGCAGGTCCTCTTGCAATTGATATGCATCAGACATGTCTCTTACAACTTTGTGAATTTTCATGTCATCAGCATAGAGAAGAATATATGAATGATGAAAGCATTGCTTGATATCTGTAGTGAACAATATGAATAACAAAGGACCCAGAATGGAACCTTGGGGCACTCCTGACGGGACAGAATTCCAACCCGAGGTGTAGCCATGAAGCACGACGGCCTGCGTTCTATTCTCTATATAGGATGAGAACCATCGGTACAAGTCTCCATGGATGCCGGCGAGAAACAGCTTTTCTAGTAGCAAGCGGTGATCAATACGGTCGAAGCATTTGCTGTAGTCCGTATAAATTACGTCAACTTGACGCTGCGCCATGCCATTCGTAATAAATTCCTGTGATAGAAGTAAGTTAGACGTAGTCGAGCGGTTCCTAATAAAACCGTGCTGTTCATCAACAAGAATAGTCTTAAAAGCCGCGTAGACATCTGTATAAACTATACGTTCTAGAACTTTAGAAAAGAGGCAGATTTTAGAAATGGGACGGTTGTTTTCAACATTTGATTTATCCCCTTTTTTGAAAACGGGGGTGACGAAGGCAGACTTCCAGATCTTTGGAACTCTACCTTCAGAAAGAGACCGCTTGAATAAGATAGTTATGGGTTCAGCAAGACTTTCAGCACAATTAACAATGAACAACGGAGGTATTAGATCTGGTCCACCTGATTTGGTAAGGTCCAAGGACTTCAGCAGCTTCAAGACACGTGCGTGGTTTAAGTCGACTGTGCTGACAGACATAGCAGTATTACTACATCGCTCACCAGAAGTACTCTCACCAACAGCCGTTGTTGTTTCGGGTTCTAAAAAAAATATGGACTGGAAATAGCTAGCGAAAAGGTCGCTAATATCTTGTCCTGTGTTTACAGAGGCTTCGTGGTAGTACATCTGACAAGGGATTTCATGTAAGTCCGTCGACACCAAATTTACTATGAAAGTTTGTCAGTCTCCTTTGTGTAATAGTTTATTAGTAACGTCGCACCGGTACAAATCAGGCCACATTATTAATTAATAAAAAAATGAAATTCTGAGCCATTATTACACGCGTACCAGGTCGCGGGGAACAGCTAGTATAACTTCTCCATACAGCCAAATGAAGTGTTACGTGTTTAGTTCAAGATGGATGATATATTT
>JAZHFQ010000662.1:0-63765 GCA_038387885.1 Spodoptera picta | reverse complement strand
GTGTGGATTCCAAAAAGGATTGGTTTGGTAAAGCAACCTCAAATAATAAATTAAAATTTGATAAATTCGCGAAAAAGTTGGAAATGCCGTTTGTGATTTATGCAGACTTTGAGGCATTTTTGAATCCGATAGAATCATGTAGTAACGATCCATCCAAGCCTAGTACAATTAATATTCAAAAACATGAAGTGTATAGTTTTGGATATTACATTAAATGTTCATATGATAACAGATTATCAAAATATGAGACATATAGTGGGTCAAACTGTGCACAAGTGTTTATGAATCGCCTTTGTGAAGATGTGAAAGCAATAGTTAAAAAAAATAGTTTCCAAAAATGTCCCGTTCCATTATCAGATGAAGAGAAAATTAAAATTTCAAATTCAAACATATGTCATATTTGTGAAACTGAGTTAAATGAAGATCTTTTTTACGATTTTGATTGGCACACTGGTAGTTTTAGGGGTGTTGCACATCAAGTGTGTAGTTCTAAGTACAGAACCCCTCGTCATATCCCAATATTTTTACATAACCTCAGTCACTACGATGCTCATTTCATTGTCCATGCATTAAACCTCGATGATAACAAAGTTGAAGTTATTCCACAAAACAAAGAACGATACATATCATTTTCAAAACAGTTAACAATAAATAATCAACCAGTAAGTTTAAGATTCGTAGATTCACTGAAATTTTTATCGTGTAGTTTAGATCAACTAGCTAAAAATCTTAATGATGATCAGTTTACAGAATTAAAAAGGAACTATCCTAATAATGAAGATTTTTCACGTTTAAGACGGAAAGGTATTTATCCTTATGAATTTATGTGTAATAGTGATTGCTTGAAACATCCATCACTTCCTGATCAACACCAATTTTATAGTTCACTCACAGATTCAAATATTTCAAATGATGATTATAATCACGCAAAAGATATTTGGCAACATTTTAAGTGTAGTAGTATGTCTGATTATTCCAATTTATATTTAAAAACTGATGTTTTACTTTTGACTGATGTATTCGAAAACTTTAGAAAGCTTTGTATAAAAACTTATGGACTAGATCCTGCTCATTACTATACTGCCCCAGGTTTAAGTTGGGATGCAATGTTAAAATTTACAAAAATAGAATTAGAATTATTAACAGACTATGACAAAGTTGCTTTTTTTAAAGCTGGTATTAGAGGGGGTATATCTCAGTGTAGCAATCGTTTTGCTAGAGCAAATAATAAATTCATGGAAGATTATGATAGCGAAAAACCTAATTCATATCTCACATATTTTGATGCGAATAATTTATATGGTTGGGCAATGTCTCAATCTCTTCCTGTTGGTGGTTTTGAATGGGTAGATTCTAATACAGATTATAATGTTTCGGATAACTCTGATTTCGGTTATGTTTTAGAAGTTGATTTGGAATATCCTGATGAACTTCATGATTTGCATTCTGACTTTCCGTTATGTCCTGAAAACATATGTGTGGGTAATACTAAAGAATCTAAATTAGTTCCTAATTTAAATAATAAAAATAAATACATCATTCATTACAGGAATTTAAAACAATGCGTTGAAATGGGGATTAAATTAATGAAAGTACATAGAATTTTAAAATTTAAACAGAGTTCTTGGTTAAAGAAATACATAGACTTAAATACTAGTTTGAGAACGTTAGCTACATCAAACTTTGAAAAAGACTTTTTTAAATTAATGAATAATTCTGTCTTCGGTAAGACTATGGAAAATATTGAAAAAAGAGTAAACGTTAAACTACTAACTCACTGGGATAATCGTGGTAAAGTTTTAGGTGCTCAGGATTGGATTGCAAAACCAGAATTCCATAGTTTATCAATATTTTCAGAACATTTAGTCGCAATACAATTACGGAAAACAAAGTTAATTTATGATAAACCGATTTATTTAGGATTTTGTATTTTAGATATATCTAAGACCCTTATGTATGAATTTCATTATAACTACATGATTAAAAAGTTTCATAATAAAATTAAGTTATTGTACACCGATACCGATAGTTTGATATATCAAATTTTTACAGATAATTTTTATGAGGATATAAAACCAGATCTACTTCACTATTTCGATACATCAGATTACCCGGAAAATAATATTCAGAAATAAAAACTACAATTATTTTTTGCACTATTTACAATCAAACAATAAATTTTAAATGAACTATTATATAATATTATAGTAATATCATAATTTTGCAATCAAAACAAATTTTGTATATACACACAGAAATAATTATAATGTCCCCAAGCCAATGTATCAATGTTGTATTTAAACCAAAAACTTGTGTCACCACCTAATAATACCTATGCTTATCGAGCATACATGGAAACCCTTTTAAACTATGCACCTGCTGCTAAACAATCTCATCTTACTTGTAGTCTTTGGTATGATGATACAGCAGGAAAAATGGATTCCACAGATGGTAAAAACATTGGATTTGTTAAAAGACAGGAATTAGTTAATGAAAGCAGGGAAGTAGAAATGATTGGTCATCTTCATGGTGATATTTTCAATCAAGATAAATTTTTAATTAATGGCGTTGAAATGAGTGTAAAATTAGTTCGGTCAAGAGAGAGTTTTAATTTAATTGCTGGATCAAATGATGTAAAGTTTAAAGTTTGCATTACGGATGCAACTCTTATTGTTCGAAGAGCACGAATTAATCCAAGTGTATTACTCGCACATCAGAAAGTTTTAGCTTCTACCACTGCTAAATATCCTATAACTCGTGCTGAAGTTAAAGTTTTAACTATTCCATCGGGTGTTCAAGGGAAAACTCTTGATAATATATTCTTAGGACAGGTACCCAAAAGATGTATTATTGGTTTTGTGAATAATTCCGCATTTAATGGTTCACTTACTAAAAATCCATTTAACTTTGAAAACTATGGTATTAACTCTTTCAGCTTATATATTGATGGTCAACAAATACCTTCCAAAGCTTTGCAACCATCTTTTAATAATAATATGTTTACATCAGCATATCATACTCTATTCTCGGGGACTGGTATTCACTTTCTTAATGAAGGAAATGCAATCTCTCGTGAACAGTATGCCAAAGGTTACTGTCTTTTAGCATTTGATTTAACTCCTGATTTATCAGCTAACTCATCAGCCCATTGGAATCTCATAAAGCATGGTAGTGTAAGATTAGAAGTACGATTTGAATCCTCACTAATACAAACAATTAACTGTATTGTTTATGCTGAGTTTGACAATATTATTGAAATAGATAAAAATCGAAATGTTACTGTAGACTATAGTAGTTAGGATTATAATGTGTGTTGTGTTTTCGATATATGTGTTATGCTTAATGCATTTTTGTGTGTGTGTAACTAAATGTAACATTATAAAATTAATAAAACAAATTATATGCAATATATTATTTTTTATTTCTTTATATACCTCCCCTATTTAATCTTAAACAAAACACTGTTCGAGTTTAAACTTTACATAAGCACATTGACTAAACCACTGAACATGCTGCTGCCAAGGATCATCGTCATCTTCCCAATCTTTTAAACCACCACCACAATGGAAACACTTGGTCCTGTCTCCATAGCCAGTATAAAAGAAACCGGCTTCTGCAAGATCTTCAGGCTTCTGCTGCATAACGAGAGGCCAGTTTTCGAAACTCATCAATCGTCTAGATTTTGAGCTGAAAAATGGATATTCAGCTCTTAGGTACTGCATATTCTTCACTTTTTCTTCTCCAATCAATTTTGTAGTTTTGTTTTTCCATGAAGTGTTCTGTACACGTATACCGCACTCATCTCTTCCTTTTGCTATTGTTTTTCTCTCAGCATCACAAGGCGACAGCTCCTTGGATCTAATGAGTACACAGAAGTACTTTAAGTAAACAGAATCACATTCACTAATCCACTAATGAGTGTCATTGTTAAAAAAGTATTTTTTAACTTTTTCACTTTCTGCTATTGTCTTTGTAATATTGTATACGAGACCGTTTGTGTTGTCGTAGATGCTATCCTTATTATTCTTTACGTAATATTTAATCCTCGTGGTAGCGTGCTTCCAGTGATCACTAATTGGAATCTTGGATAGTTTCTTCATATCATACATTTCAATTTTTATGAGATGCGTCGCTTGGTCTCCGTCGTCAGAATTTGTAGAGATGTATGATACGCCATCTCTAGCAGCTCGTGCCACAGTCGACGATAGCAGCTTCTTCCTTTTTATTTTTGGTGTCACTTCAAAAAATTGATCAATCGGTTGCGATTTCCTTTTTCCTCCATCGTCTGTGTTAATAACGACGATGTCATCACTCTCTTCTTCGTGTTGGGGAGAGAGTGGCGAGTAGTAATACTGTTTATAGGTATTTTCATTATCGTCTGCGAAGTTGAATGATCTCTGCAACAACAGAGTTATCACGTTAATATCAATTTGTTTACACTTAATCTGACACACACACACGTTAGGAAACAACAACAGAAATACAAGTAAGTTTGTCAATAGAATAAACACTTACCTCCATGACCATTGATGCGTTGAAGTAAGTAACACAAACGTAGTATTGGTAGACGTACACAATCCACTGTGGTCAAACGACCATAGACTGACTGCATGACTGCAACTGTTCGATCTTATATAGCACCATTCTTATCTGAACTCTATGAGTCAACAAATTTATCGCACATCGCAACAGGCATGAACTTGTTTTGTGATTCCCAAAAGAATGCGATATTTAATATTTCCAAATCACTATAATTGAACATTCGTATGACAACCATTGAATAGATTAGTACTGTAATAATTTGTTAATAACAGTAATATCATGGACACACTAGAATTACAAAAGCATATGAAAAAGATTCATGTCAGTCTAGAAAATAATGTTTATGCTGCTAATAGACTACCTATGTATACACATGTACCAACGTATATAATATGCAATTTGGATGCAGATGATAAACCAGGATCACACTGGATAGCTGTACATATCGATGCGAATGGCATCGGTCAATATTTTGATTCATATGGACGAACACCTGAGCGATATCATCTTCAGTTTTTGAAAAGGAATTGTAAGAGATGGGACTGGAATGTTGATAGGATTCAGAATGATTGGACTTCAGTTTGTGGTGAATATTGCTTAATGTATTTGCTATTTAAGTTTCAGGGATGTTCAATGCATAGTTTTACGAACATATTTACAGGGAACACACTGTACAATGATATTTTTGTGGATGAGATGTTCCACTCATATTTTGTAGAAAAAAGTAATAAATTAATTAGAAAATTAAAATGAATGATTGTGTTTTATTGATGACATAGGAAATGAAAGATAATGAGGGTTACCAGTGAGTAATAGATAAGAACGCCAAAAGGGTGTTCGAAGTATAGATAAGAACAATGGAGCGTTGATGAGGGTCAGGAGCACCGGAAATGAATGAGATAACAATAAATGGATTTGCAATTGATTTGCATAACTCCGGAACCACGCATCCTACGCAAAAAAGGACTGCAGAAACGTGATCAGAGCATGCCAAAACCCTTTTTTTTTTTTTTTTTTTTTTTTAGGATTGGTGCGACTGATTCTCCCGGATTTGACATTTGACCTGTCAAACGCGTGAGCCAGAACCGGTGAATCATCACTACTACTTGTGTTTTATTGATGACATAGGAAATGAAAGATAATGAGGGTTACCAGTGAGTAATAGATAAGAACGCCAAAAGGGTGTTCGAAGTATAGATAATAACTATGGAGCGTTGATGAGGGTCAGGAGCACCGGAAATGAATGAGATAACAATAAATGGATTTGCAATTGATTTGCATAACTCCAGAACCACGCATCCTACGCAAAAAAGGACTGCAGAAACGTGATCAGAGCATGCCAAAACCTTTTTTTTTTTTTTTTTTTTTTTTTTTTTTTTTTTTTAGCCAGTATAAAAGAAACCGGCTTCTGCAAGATCTTCAGGCTTCTGCTGCATAACGAGAGGCCAGTTTTCGAAACTCATCAATCGTCTAGATTTTGAACTGAAAAATGGATATTCAGCTCTTAGGTACTGCATATTCTTCACTTTTTCTTCTCCAATCAATTTTGTAGTTTTGTTTTTCCATGAAGTGTTCTGTACACGTATACCGCACTCATCTCTTCCTTCTGCTATTGTTTTTCTCTCAGCATCACAAGGCGACAGCTCCTTGGATCTAATGGGTACACAGAAGTACTTTAAGTAAACAGAATCACATTCACTAATCCACTAATGAGTGTCATTGTTAAAAAAGTATTTTTTAACTTTTTCACTTTCTGCTATTGTCTTTGTAATATTGTATACGAGACCGTTTGTGTTGTCGTAGATGCTATCCTTATTATTCTTTACGTAATATTTAATCCTCGTGGTAGCGTGCTTCCAGTGATCACTAATTGGAATCTTGGATAGTTTCTTCATATCATACATTTCAATTTTTATGAGATGCGTCGCTTGGTCTCCGTCGTCAGAATTTGTAGAGATGTATGATACACCATCTCTAGCAGCTCGTGCCACAGTCGACGATAGCAGCTTCTTCCTTTTTATTTTTGGTGTCACTTCAAAAAATTGATCAATCGGTTGCGATTTCCTTTTTCCTCCATCGTCTGTGTTAATAACGACGATGTCATCACTCTCTTCTTCGTGTTGGGGAGAGAGTGGCGAGTAGTAATACTGTTTATAGGTATTTTCATTATCGTCTGCGAAGTTGAATGATCTCTGCAACAACAGAGTTATCACGTTAATATCAATTTGTTTACACTTAATCTGACACACACACGTTAGGAAACAACAACAGAAATACAAGTAAGTTTGTCAATAGAATAAACACTTACCTCCATGACCATTGATGCGTTGAAGTAAGTAACACAAACGTAGTATTGGTAGACGTACACAATCCACTGTGGTCAAACGACCATAGACTGACTGCATGACTGCAACTGTTCGATCTTATATAGCACCATTCTTATCTGAACTCTATGAGTCAACAAATTTATCGCACATCGCAACAGGCATGAACTTGTTTTGTGATTCCCAAAAGAATGTGATATTTAATATTTACAAATCACTATAATTGAACATTCGTATGACAACCATTGAATAGATTAGTACTGTAATAATTTGTTAATAACAGTAATATCATGGACACACTAGAATTACAAAAGCATATGAAAAAGATTCATGTCAGTCTAGAAAATAATGTTTATGCTGCTAATAGACTACCTATGTATACACATGTACCAACGTATATAATATGCAATTTGGATGCGGATGATAAACCAGGGTCACACTGGATAGCTGTACATATCGATGCGAATGGCATCGGTCAATATTTTGATTCATATGGACGAACACCTGAGCGATATCATCTTCAGTTTTTGAAAAGGAATTGTAAGAGATGGGACTGGAATGTTGATAGGATTCAGAATGATTGGACTTCAGTTTGTGGTGAATATTGCTTAATGTATTTGCTATTTAAGTTTCAGGGATGTTCAATGCATAGTTTTACGAACATATTTACAGGGAACACACTGTACAATGATATTTTTGTGGATGAGATGTTCCACTCATATTTTGTAGAAAAAAGTAATAAATTAATTAGAAAATTAAAATGAATGATTGTGTTTTATTGATGACATAGGAAATGAAAGATAATGAGGGTTACCAGTGAGTAATAGATAAGAACGCCAAAAGGGTGTTCGAAGTATAGATAAGAACAATGGAGCGTTGATGAGGGTCAGGAGCACCGGAAATGAATGAGATAACAATAAATGGATTTGCAATTGATTTGCATAACTCCGGAACCACGCATCCTACGCAAAAAAGGACTGCAGAAACGTGATCAGAGCATGCCAAAACCTTTTTTTTTTTTTTTTTTTTTTTTAGGATTGGTGCGACTGATTCTCCCGGATTTGACATTTGACCTGTCAAACGCGTGAGCCAGAACCGGTGAATCATCACTACTTTTGTTTGTTTCAATTTTCCAAAATAAAAGCCTATATTACTCCTTATTACATCAGCTAACTGACAATAAAAGTCTTGCAAAATTGGTCCAGCCATTCCAGTACAAACAGACAGACAAAAATTGTTAAATATGTTATTTTGGTACGTGTATCGTATGTATAATTGTAAAAAGCAGTTATTTTAATATTACAAACAGATACTCCAATTTTATTTAATTGTAGAGATATAATAATTAGATTTATTTTATTTATTATTTAATCTCTGTAAACTATATTTATAGACTTCTTGTCAAAGTTTGATAATGAGGCTATAATCAAATTAATGCAAAAGTCCAACTAAATATAGTATAACAATACACTTCCTTCAGTCGGGTAAAATATAAAAATATTTAGGTACAATGTCTTGAGTTTTTAGGTTCCTTTGCAAACTTTAAATATCTGACCGGTTATAACCGTAACAAAATATCAGGACAATGTAAGAGAAGTCTAGAAGTTATTTCCAGCCATAATCAAGCTGAGAATTTCGGCACTTGGAAAAACCCAGTAAACACTTTGTTTAACCTTTACCTACAATATTATAATATTATTATGATGTTACTGAGGCGAACTCAAAGATCGACAATTATTTTATGCTTGAGAAAAACAATTCAAAACATGAATAAAAAAAATATCAATTATATTCTTTTAAGTGTGGGGAGCCATGCTTCGGCACGAATGGGCCGGCTCGACCGGAGTGATACCACGGCCTCACAGAAAACCCACGTGAAGCAACGCTTGCGTTGTGTTTCGTCGTGTGAGTGAGGTTACCGGAGGCCCATTTACCCTCCCCTTCCCCAATCTCCCCAATTCCTGAATCCCCAACGATCCTCAAACTCCTAATCCCCAAAAGACCGGTAACGCACTTGTAACGCCTCTGGTGTTCCAGGTGTTCATGGGCGACGCCGATTGCTTACCACCAGGTGATCCGTCTGCTTGATTACCGGCTTATGCCAAAAAGAAAAAGTATTCATTATTGTGTTTCGACTTACTCACGTCACTGTTTGACGATGAATTCGACTAGTTTCTAGCCACACCAGGGACTCATATTGTTGAGCTGTTACGCAGCTACAAAGAGTAGGAAACCGCAAAATAGAATAGTAATAAATTTAGTACCTATAACTATCTCACAATACAAATTGAACCTTTAGAGCTTCATTTTATGAGATAAATTGTCTAACAAAGAGTAATGATTAGACTTTCTTGCTCATTCTTCGCCACTTCAATCTACATTTTTCAACGAGCGCCTAGCTTCACTGACGGACAGACTGACAGACTATTATTTATTTTATATTTGTTGACGTTTCAAGAGTACCAAATTATTGTTTAATTGAAATAAATGCTAAATTTTTATAATAACTCGTCGCGCAGCTAAGTAGGCTGCGCGGTATCTCCGCTACCGCGCACGCTGCTCATGAGGAAGAACCCCTCTGTGGTTCCAAACTAGTATCTAGAGTTTTTAGTTAATGAAATAAATACTTTTGAGTTTAGAACACTTTCAGTTACACAATATATAATGCCTCGCCTTAATCCCCAAAAGGGTGAGCAGCGGCGCACATAGGCACATAATATTACAGCCGATGTTCTTCATCTTACGAAGTTGATATTACAGCCTTCGTGAGACATACTTAATCAGTTATTATGTATTTCGGCTTATTCACGTAACTATTTGATGAGAATTGCTACTAATTTCAAGGTATACTAGTTGTAATAGCAGCGCGACAGTCACCGTGTTGTGTGGTACTGCTCATTAATACGAGCCTCTTTCTAGTATTGTTTGAAATTAATTGAGCACTTCGTCGAATACTTACGTGAGTAAGCCGAAAAACATAATCATTTTTTATTTGTTTTTTAGAATTAGATCCACACTAGGATTTCCTCCTGTGTCGTGGGTGCATTTACAAACATGTTCACATACAGAGTGCCAAGCACGAATAACTATCGCATTCGTAACGTAATAGTATCGAGCGCATTCGGCGCTCTGATTGGCCGGCTTAAGTGAACCAACCAATCAGAACGCTTAACTCTCTTGATACTGTTACGATACGAATGCGATAGTTATTCGTGCTTGGCACTCTGATCAGCAGAGACAGCCAGTTGCCCAGCTACCGCACTAGCCGTTCAGTCAAATTAAAGTTGTGTTACAAGTTCCATATAATAAAATGAGCCTATTGCCATGACCGCTCAATAACACCCACGGGACCATTCCCAATAGGAATGATGATAGGGTATAAAAATTAAAAATCTAATTAGTTAGGTAATAAAAATTAGACACGTATTTTTTTATATTGTTGTATAATAAAATGATTCTTAGATAATTATAATGAATCAAAGTTTAGGAGTGGGGGCTAAAACATCATTTCTACGTATAAAATTTGTACTACGTACAAGTCAATATATTGTCGAAAGTATTCGTTTCTGTAAAAATAATATAAATTCGTGTGTAATGTTTTAAAATCGACATTAAAATTAAAATTAGTCATCTACCCAATTATTTATTAGTTGTTGTGAATATTACATCTGATAATATTTTGCTACAAATTACTCATAAGTTCCGCTCATTATGACACACATTACATAATCAATCTCAATTACACAGGCAACTGTCACACAGAACATCAAATATTTCAAGGGAACATTTTGTAGCGCTTCCAGCTTTTTAACCTCACCCAAAGTGTAGGCGCAAGCGATTTTGACTTTGACTGCCAATAGAAAAACTGATGAAGGTAAATCCTCGGATAACGTCGGTCACCGGGGACCCCATGGCGTTTAATGTTTTAATTACAATTTTTTTATGATTTTTTACTGATTCGTTGAGTTTTTGTTAGTGTAAGTGCTGCTGCTTTTGATCGATTCCTGTATTATATAGTCAAGGAGTATGCCTAGTGTTTGTATGTACTTATACCTCAAAAGTCTCAATTGGTTTCTACTGAACAATCTCCGAAACTATGGTACTGATTTAAAGCAATGTACGGTGGGTACGGTGGCTGGCTGCCGCGCAACGTGTCGTGGAGTCGATTTTCTCCCGAAGCAACTCTTTGTGTGATCCACTAATTGTTGTTCCGGATCTGGGTGTCATGTGAATATAAACTTTATGTTTGTAAACGCATCCACGACACAGGAGAAAATCCTAGAGTAGGACAAGTAGTGTATGAAAAAATACCTCTAAACTAAATAATACATACATAGTCTCGGTTCAAACTTATGTCAAAACTTCTATATAAAGAAAAGGGTTTACCTTTTCTTTTCACTCGTCAGAATAGTGGTTTAATGCCATTTGTGTACTCGAAAGAAACCCAGTTGCTAATCGCTTATGTTTGGACCATACGTTTCCCGGTAATCATGTCCCGGAACCCCAGTGCGGTTCGGTGTTATTATGTTAAAAATTACAAATTCCTAGATTTTATCGAGATTAAAAAACTTTAAATGTGTTGAAAAACGGTTTCGTTTATTTTATGGTAATGAGAAGATTTTTGTGACGATAAAGAACTTCTGAATTTCGCGCTAGAGATTATTAATGTAGACATACTATAACAGTGTATATATTCCAATATTCGGGCGTATATCGTATAACAAATCTTCTTATGTTGAGAAGTCCTATAAACCACCAGACTAGACTGCCAGAGCCTATTATGTTGACAAATATTTAGAGAATAACTGTTTTATGGATTAAGCCAGTACGAGCCGACGGATCACCTGATGGTAAGCAATCACCGCCGCCCATGGACACCCGAATCACCTCCGGTAACCTCATTTATACGACGAAATACAACGCTAGTGTTGTTTCACGGTTTTCTGCGAGGCCGTGCGTGGCATCACTTCGGTTGAACCAGCCCATTCGTGCCGAAGCACGGCTCTCCCACTTTTAAAAGACTTTAAACACCATATATCCTTCTTGTCCACTTATCGAGTTTGAATCAACATAGCTTGCAATTTATTCATTCTATATCGATCGAGTGTCTTCGAATCTGCGTTAATTATTCATACGAAGACGGCACCTGGCCGCAAACCCGCGTGCAAGGAGTTTTATTTTTAGATATTGCTGTATTACTGTTTTGGTTTTAACTACTATAAAGCATGGCCAACAGTCTAGGTCTATTATTCGTACTAATACTGCGTTTTTTGGGTACTAATTTTTATTAGCTTGATGGATTGGACGTCATAGTTTTTTTTTGGGATAAGTCGGTAAACGAGCAGATTGATCACCTGATGGTAAGCAATCGGCATCGCCCATGGACACCTGGAACACCATAGGCGTTACAAGTGCGTTACCGGCATTAAAGGGTTTAGGTATTTGAAAATTGTTGGGTATCAGGGATTTGCGAAGGGGAGGGGGGTAATTGGGTCTCCGGTAACCTCACTCACACGATGAAACACAACACAAAGTTGTTTCGCGTCGGTCGTCTGTAAGGCCTTGGTATCGAAGCATAACTCTCTCACACAGTATTTATAGAGGTATTAAATCTAAAACTATCAATATAGTAAATACAGATTTTTAGTGGTGCCTGAGTAAGATTAAAAATGAAATTCAACTTAAAAAATAAAGAGAATAAAAATGCAATTCTATTTATTTATGCTTCGACAATTGTTTGATTATGTAGGTCAGCAATTAGCTACCATCTCGCCTGATGGTAAGCAATGATGCATCTGACGTTTTTACAATAATTATAGACTACAATATCTTATCTATAGCCTCATAAGCAGTTTAAAGTCAAAGTCAAAGCATTTATTTCAATTAAACCATAGTTTGGTACTGTTGAAACGTCAACAAATACAAAATAAATAATAGTCTGTCAGTCAGTCCGTCAGTGAAATTAGGTGAAGCTAGGTGCTCATTCCAAAACGTAGATTCGAATGGAGAAGAACGAGCAAGAAACTCCGTTCGTTATTTTTTTTTTTAAATAGTATGTTCTACAATGTCTCTGATACATATTTCAATACTGTATGCATATGTAAGAACAATGCAAAGACACGCTTGACGCATTATACTAATAACTTACTAAAATAAAAATCTTAAGTCTAACATGGTGCTCACATATGCATACTGACAATCCATAGAAATAGTGATTCTGTACAAGAAAAAGGAAACTCTTTGTTTCAATAAAGAAAGAAATGCTCGATGCCATAAGGAAACTAGATTGTCTACATTAGAATTTAAGTATTAAATTATGTATTATATTACCTACTATTGGAATTTAACTACTGACTACATTTGAGTATTGTCCAGTGTAGCCGAACCAACATGCTGCCAAGCATTCTTATCTTCAAGATAATCTGTCAGTGTGTAGTAAGCTTGATTACATAATTCGCGCTTAATATATGTTTTAAATTTACTTTCATTGAGATCTAGTATGCTATTTGGTATTTTATTATAGCATTTAATACCTAACCCCATAAAGGATTTCTGTACTTTGGACAGTCTGAATTGCGGGTTTACTCATTTGGGCTTGAAGACCTCACGATTGTGGTAGTCTTTTCAAAATAGGTTCTGGCAAATAATTGCACATCACATACACAGACACACATCAACAGCCTATAAGTGGCCATTGCTGACCAAAGCCCTCTCACACGGAAAAGGTTTGAGCATTGATCACCACGCTTGCTCAATGCGGGTTGGCGATTTTAAACTTATAATAATTGGAAATTATAAGCCCAGGTTTGCTCGCGATGTTTTACTTCACCGTTTGTCAGTAGTGTCTAAATAATCTTAGAAAGTACATATAATTTGGATAAAGCCACATTGGTACTTGCCGTTGGTAGGTTTCGTACCTGCACCTTAATACTTGGGAAGCGAGCGTCCTGAACTTCTTGAAAATTGCAACTTTTGTCTAAAATACCAATAACAGTATTTGTAATAAACATAATATAAGACTAACCGATCCACACTTTGTTTTCCCACAACTACAATAGAACAAATTATCTTCAATCGAGCGTAAAACACTAGTACACCTATTTCATAATAAAAGTAACAAGATTACATTTTTCTGCTGTTAGTGTGAGCTCGTAGGGAACTAGCGACATTATTGTACTTACTCGCAACTTTAGTCCACATGCAGTGTAAACGTACTGGTGCCGACAGAAGTGTTGCTTTAGTATAAGCGAAATTGTTTTTGAAGTGGGTTTTGTTTAATAGAAAAACTGTAGTTGAATATTCTATTATAGGTGTCATATTTTGATTGTTAAGGAGTAGAGAACTGTAAAATAACATAAGTGATCTTTTGTCTCCGAAGGAGTAGGCAGGTGCACAAGCGGCACTTAATGCCATTGTACAATGTAACACCCACAGAACATATCTTTATAATTATGTTCTGTGGTAACACCCACATTTCACTACTTTTATTGGCATGTAGCTAATGAACTAAGGAGTAACATAGGCTACTTTTATTTTGGAAAATTGAAACAAAAAGAGATATGTTCTAAAATTCATTTTCGCGGGCAACTCCGCGATTGTGTCCGCGTAGAAATCCGCGCTAGTCTATACTAATATTATAAAGAGGAAAGATTTGTATTTTTGTATTTTTGTATGTTTGTAATGAATAAACTCAAAAACTACTGGACCGATTACAATAATTTTTTCACCATTAGAAAGCTGCATTATTCAGAAGTAACATAGGCTATATAATATCACGCTAGGTCCTATAGTTGTGGAGCAGTAACCAAAAATGTTTTAAAAACGGGGGAAAAGCATCGTTTCTGAGGCCTTCCGTGGCGTGCGCTGAGCATATAGTTAAAGTTATACAAAAATGCTCTATAGATGAATTGTTCATAAATAAATGAAATAAGTAAATGCAGTCCGGAAAAATATTTTCAAAAACTTCCTAAATAAAAAAAAACTGAGAATAAATATAAATAAAACGTAAAACTATGTAAAAAATCTTAAGTCCCCCGTGCGAAGCCGGGACGGGCCGCTAGTATGTAATAAATCAAAAACAACTTTCAAATGCCACAGAAAACATACTTATACCAATTATATTTTCAAATCACAATTTTATAAACGAAATATTTTAAACAGTTTTCTTCAAGATAGTACTTTGAATGGAACACTACTTGGCACTCTTGCGTTATATGCGTTTTGCATAATACTAAAACATACCTATATTTTAGCGCGGAAGTGCTCGGTATATGAAATGAAAGCATGTCGAGAAAATTTACTTAAAAAAAGCATCAGAAATATCAGTTTCTTTGTGAAAAATATATTTTTTTTTCGCTTTTATATTTATAAATTAAGTGGACTTTCGCACACGTACGACGACGTGTGTGTATTTTTTCATTTTCATAATTCTTCTTGCAGTATTTTTTGTGAAGTTTCCTTGGAAAGTATTGAGAAATTGTAGCGAGAGATTAGAGAAGAGAAGAAAGAACTTTAATAAATCTTAATTTAAAGTCGATTTTAGTTTGGATTCCATATTCATTTTTTATGGCATAAGCTGGTAAACGAGCAGACGGATCAACTGATGACAAGCAATCGGCGTCGCCCATGGACATCTGGAACACCAAAGGCGTTACAAGTGCGTTACCGGCCTTTTGGGATTAGGAATTTGAGGATTGTTGGGGATTCAGGGATTGGGGAAAGGGGGGAGGGGTAATTGGACCTCCGGTAACCGCACTCACATGACGGAACACAACGCAACGTTATTTCACGTCGGTCTTCTGTGAGGCAGTGGTATCACTCCGGTCGAGCCGGCCCATTCATGCCAAAGCATGGCTCTCCCACACTTAATATAATACTACACATATACAACAAAAAGACACAATAGCTTATGCTAAAACACATTGAATACCTACTTATCTATACGTACCTATATGCTCCAACTGCCTTAGAATTACTGAATTACCATTAAGTACATTGACCCTCTAAAGTAAATACTTTTCACAATGTAAATACGCATCTTGCTACCCCAGCAATATACGCTTTGAAACACCCTGTATATGTATAAAAGGTGTCCTATTTACAATTCTAATAGGTGACCCTACCCTGACTAACCTAGGACCGAAGTCGGGTAAATGTAAGCGGATCTATCGAAACATGAAACCGAGCGCTTCAACGACATTACACGATTCGATGCCCGACCCATCATTATTCATCTAGTGTCGACCTTCCGATGACAGACGGAAGATTGACAGTATTATTATAGTTGCGAGCAAAAATAGGTATGTACACAGTTCACGGAATTCATTTCAAAAGTGCTTTTGTAATTTTTGTTTCGTAGAAAATTCGGTTTGTTTCGTTGTTATATCACCCCGGTTTGTTGCTAAGTGGGTGGGTAGGGTGATTGTTGTACGCTTTGTAGTGGACTCACTTTTCGTCTAACTGATGGAACTTTGTGTCGATGAAACTTTCAGCGTATACTAGGCAGAATTCGGCACTTTGTTCTTTAGGGAAATCTGGAATTTGAAAAACTCAAAATAAACGCTGAAACCAGAAGCTGAAACCCGTATGTTTAGCCAACCGTTCCTTCATGTAAATATACATGTATGAGGTTTGAAATGTATCTGGTGGAACAAGTAAAAGCGGAAATCGACGCCAAAAAGATCGTTATATTGGTCTCGCTAGACATAGAGGGTGCCTTTGATAACGCCTGGTGGCCTTCTCTAAAACAACAATTAATCGCAAGGAAGTGTCCTAGAAAACTGTACGCCCTGGTAGACTCGTACCTCAGTGAGCGGAAAATTAAGGTTAATTATGCCGGAGCTAGTAGCGAAAAGGCGACAAACAAAGGTTGCGTCCAAGGGTCCGTAGTGGGACCAACTTTCTGGAACCTCGTTACTTCACAGACTTACCAGTGAGGGGGTTTATTGCCAGGCGTTGGCGGACGACGTGGTTCTCTTGTTCTCGAACCATAGTGTGAGCGTCTTGGAGCAGTCTGTAAATGGTGCCTTGGAACTGATAACGACCTGGGAGGCTAGTAACAAGCTTAAGTTCGGTGCAAGCAAAACCACTGCGATGCTACTAACAAGAAAGCTCGCCTTTAGCCCCCCAGACCTGTACATGTCGGGCACCAAGATAAGCCTCGTAGAAGAGATAAAGCTCTCGGGCCTTACCATAGACAGAAAATTAACTTTTAAGTCCCATATATCCGCAACGTGCAAGAAAGCTGCAGACATCTATAAACAGCTAGCACGAGCGGCAAAGGTGACATGGGGTCTAAACGGCGAGATAACGAGAACGATCTACGTCGTGGTCATTGAGCCAATTGTGCTTTACGCTGCGAATGTATGGGCCCCAGTAACGGAGCTGCAGTTGATTAAAAAACAACTGAATGCTCTCCAAAGGGGATTTGCACAAAAGATCTGTAGAGCTTATCGCACAGTGTCACTCACGTCAGCAACAGTTTTGTCAGGTACGATCCCACTTGACCTAAGAATTCAGGAGAGTGCCAGTTTGTATCGAACCAAAAGGGGATTCTCTTTAGACTATCTGCCACCGGGAAGGGAGCTCGAAAGAGATGTGCCTTACCTGGATCAGCCACATCCCTCAAAGCTAATTTCAGTAAATTATGAGCTCCTGGGGAATGACGGCTCGGAATCTCCTCTCGCTAGCGTAGTTGCCGGTCCTCAGATATATACAGATTGCAGCAGAATCGATGGAGGAGTCGGTTCTGCCTTAAGTTGGTGGGAGGGGGGGCGAGAGACGGCGTTTTCCACTTTTAGTCTGGACTCTTCCTGCACGGTTTTTCAATCCGAACTGTATGCACTGAATAGAGCCACCAAAATGGCGAAAGACAGTAAAGACAGTAGAATAAATATCATGAGTGACTCTAGATCCTCCCTCGATGTCTTAAAAAACCCCAAGGTGAGCCACCAGTTAGCCAAAGAAATAAAACAGTGTATTGAAAACATCAGAGAGCAGGGAAGAGAGGTTCGATTTTACTGGTTGAGAGCCCATGTTGGAACGGTTGGAAACGAGAGAGCAGATGAATTGGCTAAAGCCGCTGCCAAAACAAAACACAACACCACGGCAGGCTACTGTAGAGCACCCATGTCTTATGTCAAAAAGAAAATCAGAAATGAAACCATCCGAAAGTGGCAGGATAGATATACAACCTCCACTACTGGGCAGGTAACTAAATCGTTTCTCTCGGATATATTAGAGGCATATCGATTAGTGAGATCGACAAAGTTGACACCTGCCCAAGTACAAACGTTGACTGGACATGGAGGAATCGCTGAGTACCTGCACCGATTTAAACTAACAGAAAGTGCTGGTTGCGAATGCGATCCAACTATCAGTGAGTCTGTATGGCATATCATTCTCGACTGTCCTCGTTTCCTGGCCGCCAGAACCAACCTAGAACATCAGATCGATGCAAGCCTGGATCCTGCTAAACTGAGTTCTATTTTGGCTGACAAAGCAAAAAGACCGCACTTCCTAGATTATATGGATACAATTTTTCGCAGGGCGGCTGAAAGAAACAGTACCCTCAATAACAAGAGCCAAGCAGTGGTCAGCTTGGACAACCCATCTAATTCTGCTGTAGCAGAGATCGGGGTTCCCCTTGAAACGACGGCTGATCCGCGGATTACAATTAAGGAGCGGGAAATTCTCCTTTACGGAGAGCACGGTACCAAAGGAATACGTATTCGGGGAGTTGCTTTGTTCATGAGCACCAGCAGCGAAAGACTGGGGATCGCCTTCTGCACTAACGCTCACCAGAAATGGCTAACAATCTCGCCAGGCCTTGCCTCCCTGTTAAATAGCAGCACCTTCAAAACAAGCATGAGCCGCAAACTTTATGAAACACTGCCAGAAACAAAACTGGTCGGTCAAAGCTGTCGATTGTTGCGGACGCGCAATAAAACAATCGCAATGTTTTCTGGCAACAATACGACAACCTGTTTTGAACAAGCATGCAAGGTGCTGACCAGTATAGGTAAGTGGGGTAAAGTAGAGGGCATAGATTCTAGAGTTATCAGCGTGGATGCTGGTGTGGTGGCTTTCCGGCGAGGAGAGACAGCGGATCTCATGGACTGTATTCACGCTTCAGAACAGCATGAAGTCATCGTTTATGAGGACAGGGGTGAAGACCTTAGTTTCCTCAGAAAAACAATCCAGGGTTCACCAATCGCTGGCTCTTCAAGTGGTTCTGAGCGTCTGCAGCACAGGTATTCGGAACAAAGTGCTCTACAGCAACAGCAACGAAACACCGAAGACAAATAAAAAAACAAACTTCACGGACCAACATGTGAGCAATAACATCAGCCATATGTACAGCTGCGGGTCTCATTTCGTCGACTTTCAGAAGGAGTGAATCCGGCTCCACTAGCGGGGGAGGCGACAGCGCTCGGGTGCATCCTGCCCAGTCCAGGTCACCGTCAACCAAAGCCGCCATGGGTCGCGTCTCTCCGCCGAAGTTTCGCCATGCTACCACTCCCAGAGACCACCTCATAAAGTCAACTTGCGAACTTGCAAAACGATCCTGCAGACATATCTGCAGGGTAACGAGCTGTTACTGAATGATAGACTCGAGGCTGCGAAGGCGGTCATATACGACAACAGTAAATCGAGAGTATTGAGAGAAGATTCTATAAGTCGTAGTATGGCAGCTTACAACGCCACCGCAGGGTTTGTGTTTCTGGATGAGAAGGAATCGGATAAACGGGGAGTTGTGAAATTTAGAACTCCTCCTGAAGACTCCTTAGTGGTTGTTGCCAGGTGCACGAGGATTATGTTGGAGGATGGGATCTTGGAAATGGTGGGATCCATTTCGGAGCCTGGGCCGGGCGCCGTGGACTTTGGGGGCTGGGATGCCCCGACATTTCACTGGACAAATGGAGTGCCGGGATGCGGCAAAACTACATGGATAATAAACGAATTCGAAGCGGAAAGGGATTTAATCGTCACCACAACAACTGAAGCAGCAAATGACCTCAGAGGCAAACTAAACTATCCTGCCGAATCGGAGGATTAGTCAAATCCAAAGTCCGAACAATGGCATCCATTTTAGTGAACGGATTAAAAGAGCAAGAGAGCTGCCACCGAATCATGGTAGATGAGGCTCTCATGAATCACTTTGGGGCCATTGTGATGGTGGCCTGAATAACTCAGGCCAAAGAAGTTCTGCTGATTGGTGACATAAATCAACTTCCCTTCAGTGACCGAGACTCTTCCCCCTCATTTACAACCGCCCTACACACGTAGTGGCTATTAGCCAAGAACTTCTCTGCACTCACAGAAACCCTATGGATGTAGCATATGCTCTTAGTACTGTGTACAGTGGCATATATTCGTCTGCGTCGGGTGTGAGATCCTTTGAGTTAAAAAGCTTCTCAGGGTCGCGGATACCCAAATCTCCTCCAAACACGTTATACCTGGTACACACTCAGGTAGAAAAGGAATCCCTTAAAAACTAGGGATACGGATCGGGTGTGGGATCCCGCGTACTCACAATACACGAGGCTCAGGGGCTTTCGTACGCGGCAGTGGTTGTTGTGAATACAGCGGAGAAGAAACAGCGGATACACGACAGTGTACCGCACGCCGTGGTAGCTATATCCCGTCACACTAACAGCTGTGTTTACTACACGAATACCAGTGACGACGCGATCAGCAAATTAATCAGACGGGCGGTGGGTGAGAGTGAGCGGGGATCCTGGACTATAACTTGAAAATGGCTATCAGGAATAGGGACATGGCGGTAGTGGGCGCTCTTTTGGGTGGGGAGGGCTCGCTGTAGGTTTGAATTGTGATGCAAGCGTGACATTGATATATATATATATATATGTGTATTGTGTGTGTTTAATAATGTTAAAATGTAGTAAATATAATGTAACGTAATGTAAATTTTATCAATAAGACTGACAAAAACCATTGGCACTACTGGAATCGGCTTACTGCTGCGTGAGCAGACGTCATGCATTCTTAAATGTTCTACAGTCGGTGGCGCTGTGGGCTGGGTCGCTCCGTTCCTTACGAAATGGTTGATCGGACCGATTGCTGGCCCTCACGTCATGCTCGTGAACGGACGCCTTCTGCTGGAGCAGGCCGGCTCGCTCATCGCGCGTGTGGGCCGATCCAGTAAGGTTAATGTAAATGTAGTCAAACATGTATTGTGTATATATAGGTAAATATTAGACACAACTCCTTTGAGAAAAAAAAAATGTGGTTAATGTAGCACGTAAGATTTCTGTAACAATTAATTTAGACTGTAAATTAAAAGAAAATATAATGGAATGACAAGGGCACGGACAAGAGTCCGTGGAGAATAAGAAATGTAATATATATAAAAAAAATGTATCACGCTACATCACATGAAACCTACGTGTTTCAGAAGCTAATTGATTGAGAGCCTCTGCCTACCCCTTCGGGGATAAAAGGCGTGATGTTATGTTATGTCCCATATAATAGGGGGTGATCCTTTTGCCATATACCGAGCACATTCCAGACTCTGTGCTATTACTGAGGATTTTTTTGAAATAATAATTTGCTCGACCCGGGAATCGAACCCGAGACCCCTTGCTCTTGCTTGATTAATTAATATACATATTTTATATATTACACAGCATTACAAAGGATGACATATTAATAGAATAGAATAGAATAGAAAACTTTTATTTCAGACCGGAGTCCATAATTAGGGTTAGTAACAATTTTAACTTAAATTCTAGTGTTAGTAGGTTACATGAATTAAATTTCGGCATGGAGCCGTATCCACCTTCCCCACATCGGGGAATCCCACCGATCTACGAATACACTGAGAATGCTGTTAATACCATGAGGTACATAATTACTGGTATTCCTAAAGGAATCCCGTAAAACTATTGGTTGTACCTAATTTGATTAAAAGCAACTCCCACAAACATTATGAAATTACAAAGCAATACACGTTCCACAAACAGTATCCAAAACAAAAAAAAAACGTAAATCGTTCAAACCAAATGAATAAAATGCATTTAAACAAATTCCGTATATCAACGACCGCAGGACATCCACAATTAGTCAGCGGCACGTTGTCGACTGAATTTATCAGATGTGTCGCTATCAAAATATACGCTGTGAATAAATTAAAAGTCGTTTTTGCGATACGAAAATAAATTGCAGCGAGTAACAATCAGGTGGATACATCGTGCCGTGGCTATTTATTGTGGCCTCATGTGTACATATTTATATTACGAATTTTTACGTGCTTAGGCGTAAAATTATTTGTTTTCGTACTACCATGGAGTTTGTAACGCGGAAAGGGGTGAACTGAGACGAAAGTTTTTCGGTATTATTTAATTTCTGTACAGCATGGTTATATGAATATCATTGCAGTTGAAAATAATGAAGAAAGTAATATAATATCTTAATTTTTTAGCTCGTGTTATCTTCAACGTGTCAAACCTATGAATAATTATACTTAGCACCATTAGGTCATTCTCATTAGTAATTTTTAAATATTAAGTTAGTGTTGACTGCCTCGTTGGACGAGTGGTCGCTGGAGCGACTCAGCTAGGGATCTCGGATTAGATTTCCCGGTCGGGCAAAGTGTTACTGGGTTTTTTCAAGAAAATCTTAGTAGTAGCACGGAGTCTGGAAATGCACCCGGTATATGGCAATAGACCTAATATAAATAGTGAAAAGTAGGTGTTACATTGTACAGTTGCTGTAAGTGCCGTAATCGGCACCTTTGCCTACTCTTTCGGGGATAAAAGGCGTGATGTTAATGTTATATTAAGTTAAAACCTCAACTAGGCATCGTCTGAGGAGATAAGTGAATTTTTGAACCAGAAGATAAGTAATCAAACTATAAACATAAAATAGTTTTTATATAGTTTAATTTTATTCACATTTTTATAGTTTTGAACGATACTTTCAGTACTGTGAATATTTAATTGCCATATTATTAGCGCTTTATATTATTACGAAATTTATATTAATGAGTTTCATAATTATTAATACATTAAAACATTATTGTTATTTTATCTTTGTCCATTATTTGGATTATTATATATGTATTTATTTTTGTCCTGACTGACTGTTCGCCTCGTTGGCAGTCAAATACAGTACATACCTCGAGTGGTCGCAAGTGCGACTACTGGAAAATGGGTCTCGGATTCGTTTCCCGTGTCGGGCAAAGCATTATTGGGTTCTAAAAGTATTCTCAGTAGAAGCACGGAGTCTGTAATTGTGCTCGGTATATGGCAACAGGCTCACCCCCTATTACATGGGACTCATAACATAAATAGTAAAAAGTGGGTGTTACATTGTACAGTGGCATTACGTGCCGAAATGTGCAACTCTGCCTACTCCTTCGGGGATAATAGGCGTGATGTTATGAATGTGTATTATGTTTATTTAGATATAGTTCTTAATTAAAATAAAATTTAATTTTACTTATTAATACAGGCTATGATAAGATCGCAAGGTATTAGCCAGGGCCTCGAAGAGCAGGAGTAGGAACAGGGTGGTTTTTTGTCAGTAAGAGTCCCTCTCGCTCGCCTCACTCAAGGCGGGACAAATCTTTGAATGATTTTCCTCCCTAAAAAGGGTGTTAGCTATCCTTTTCAAGCCTGATTTTTTCATTTTAATTACTTCAAAGTTACAATATTATGATTACCTTTGTCTGTCTGTCATATTTAATATATCTCTAAATACAACAAATATCTACTTACTATTAACATAATTATTTCTTGCTATTTCTTTTTTAAATTTTAACAGAACAATTGTGTATATTTTCTTTCAAAATTGAACATATAATTAGCTTAAGTGCTTATTTCGAAAACGATAACACAAATAATGTTTTTCTTTTCACTACATATATCTATTAAAATATAATTCTCCTGAATGAAGAACTAATTAAATAAGCAACTTACTAAGTATTTTTAAGATTGTCTACCAGAATGCGTCCGTTAGCAATTTTATTATTGCTAACAGTAATGCATTTACGTTCTAATTTCTCTAGAGTAGTAGGGTTTTATTACGTGTCGCAATAGCAATAGACATTCTTGACCATTTTTGTGCACTTAACATTGTAAACAATGTAGGTATAACAAATTGTAAAGTTGTTTAAGTATCGATTATTTCTTAACGAAATAAGTGCTGAGTAATTATTGTTATGTTTCATAATGGTATAAGCCGGTAAACGAGCAGATGGATCACCTGATGGTAAGCTATCGCCGTCGCTCATGGACACCTGGAACACCAGAGGCGTTACAAGTTACAAGTGCGGTACCGGCCTTTTGGGGATTAGGAATTTGAGGATTTTTGTAGATTCAGGGATTGGGGAGATTGAAATAGAGGAAGAGAGGAGGTAGAATTAGGCCACCAGTTCATAATTTTAATTAAATATCTTATGCTATTTTTAGATTGTTTTACGATTTGGTTTGATAATATTTTAATTCAATAATTATAAAATTTTGAACCTCACCAACATACAGTAATAACAATACGAACATACGTATCGGTTGTATTATTAATGAATTCATTGCGCAATTGCAACGCAAGACATTCCCTTTACGTCAGCGATAATGATTATTTTAATCGTTTTGTAAGTTTAAAGCAACATAACATAAAGGTTTGTACGCCGATTAACTAATTATATTACATTGAATACCTCCTACTAAATCCCACATTTCCGTCCGAAATGATAGAAAACCTGTTATTTTAGTATCGTCTATAGTAAGGTATTGGTATTTCCTCTGACGTTGTATAAAGGATAAACAACTATTTTATTAATTAGTTAAATATGAATATCTTACGTTGCCATTAAAATAGAATGTACGGTTAAACAATGAGTAATACATATTACGTTTGCAAATAGTTTAAATTTACGTACTTGAATATATTTTTATTTATTATTTAAGTTAAATAAAGACATTAAAATAACGATTCTCAGTAATATCGTAATCATTTCATTTATTTAGTTAGCAACAATTAATTTTAAAATTGACTTTTCAATCTGACATTCCAAATCTCCATCCCAAGAATAGCAATAGCAAGTGTCAGTTACGTAACAAGTAAACGTACAAGCAATTATCCGCCTCTAGGGTGGCGCCTAATTCTCTAGAGATGCGCCACACAGTCACATCGCGTAATTAGTTACGACCAAATCCCATTAGTGGGGCACCCTGAAAGATTACCAGCCAAAGACACTTGGACTTTCTTTGTAATTAGTCTTCACATAGTTAGATAACTATGTTCAGTTAAGATTCTTTTAAGAGTTGCACTTGAGTTGACTTTTTATCCGATAGTTGAAAAATGGTTCAAGTTTTCTAGCGCTAAGTGAAAGCAATGCTATCGGTCTCTAAGAGTAGTACCAGGATTAACATCTGAGTCGAGGTTTTTCAAACTTTCTGTTACTGCTGGAATGGATAAACTCAAAAATGTTTCGTCTCCTAGGGCCTTTTTTTAGAGGGGGGGGGGAATCATCGAATGACTCACCCAGGCGGGAGAGAGTGTCAGACTATTACTGACTAAAAACCACCCCGTTCCTACTCCTGCACTTCGAGCCGGAACCCTGGCAACCTGTTAAGTCCTCCGCGGCTCCGTATCGACATCAGCCCTATTGGGCCCCATCCGTGTAGGCTCTATGAGACGCGCGCGGAACGCGACGCGCCGTACACTCAGGTCTGGTTCTAGTCGAGCGGCAAGCTACCCATGCTTGCCGTCCGCAGGCCCATGCTTACGGTGGTTGGAGATCGTCTCGCGTTCCCAACGCCCGGATTGTACCTCGCGTCTCCTAGGGTTTATGACCACTTGACTAACGATGTAGTTAATCACCACCGAAATACGTCGAAAAAAACATCTTATTGTATAATTGAATAAGGGTTAACGCAATCCCTACCGTTAGCAGGCGGTCAACGAAAATTTACAGCCAATTTCAATAACTGACCTCAATGGATTTTGCGTTGCTTAGGTTGCGATCGATTGTTGAAATTTGTATTTTCTTTATGGAATAGGACGCAAACGAGTCGATGGATCACCTGATGGTAAGCGATCAGTGCCTCACCTGGACACACTCAACACCAGGAATTTCTGTCAGAAATCAGGATTAATCCAGATTTAGATTTAGATCGGTTATTGAAATCAGCCGTTAAAGGAAGCTGCTGCTAATCCCTTGGCGGCTGACCATAGTAAGATATAGTTCCTGTCGATGCACTCTAAGCTTTCAAAAACCTGTCGCGGAGAACCCAACGGTTTACCAAAGCTCCTGCTCGACGTGCAGGAGTAGGAACGGGGTGGTTTTTAGTCAGTAAGAGTCTGACACTCCCTCTCGCCTCACTCAGGCGGGAGAAGTCTTTCGATGATTTCCCCCCCTTAAAAAAAGGTTTCAAAAGCCTTGAAAAAATTCCTTAACTGCAACCAATACTATACCTCTATATACCTCTTACTTATAATTATATTTAACTGCAATACTTGTTTGCAGCAACTAACCAAACTAGTCAGCCATATTGAACTATGTGTGTCGGTACATAAACAAATCTATTCCAAATCATAGGTAGTTTATAGTACCTATTAATTTAACAAGCCCAAAATGTAGCCAATCAGAACACAATTCAAAACAGTTTGACAAATGAGTCGCAAGCGCATTACTTAATATACCAATGATACGTCATTAATGATGACACTTTTAGTTGATCACAGATCGTTGGGCTGATCAAATACATTAATTACAGATGTCAAAAAGGGTGTGTTTTGAGTGTTAGCGGTAACAGTACATGTTTTATTTATTACACGAGAAACTTTAATAATAAAAAACCAAAGGAACTGGAAACTATTGTTTTCTTCCTCTTTTTATAACATTATCTGATTTTTATAATAATTATCGTGAGACATACTAAATTACCTAAAAACCGCGGGTTACTCACGTGAATATACTGAGAAAAGCTTTACTAGTTTCGAACCAGTTGGCTGCGCGACATCACCGCGACAGCGCACGCTGCTCATGAGGAAGAACCCCTCTGTGGTTCGAAACTAGTAGAGCTTTTCTCAATATATTCAGGTGAGTAATCATCTGCGTTAGTTCGTTGCGGGATCCAAGACAGTTGTTGTTGTTGTTGTGTTCAGTGTTTCGATGTTTTTTTATTCATGCATGGTTATATCTACTGTACATCATGGCTAATAGAAGTTGCAGGATTTTTGAGGTTAGGGCGGGTTAATTCCATTAAGAACCTTTTAAAAGAACTAACAAGCTTAACAAACCAATGACCATTGGGATTGATATGTTCTGGAGTAAAAACCACGCTTAGTTAGATCGACGATATTCACAAAGAGGGAGTAATTACATAGAATGGACTGTAAATTGAACACATGTGACTCACACTCGTGTGGCTCGGTCAAAACTGGCCTGATCCTCCCCTCATCCCCGATCCCTAAAAAGCCGGCTACGCACTCGTAACTCCGCTGGTCCTAAGTGTGTTTATAGGCAGAGCCGATTGCTTACTATCAGGTGATACGCCTGCTTGTTTCCCGCACTATGCCATTAAAAATGTGGTGTGCTATTGAAGAAGTCTATGCTCGGTTAACAGTAAACAGGCTGATGATGAAGAAGTTGTAGCAGATTTTGTTCGATTGATGCAGTGGTGTGTAGTCGTATAATAGGGTAGACGACTAATTTTTATTTTAATGTCCGTCTGGTAGAGTATTTAAAAACATTTTATTTTTTTACGGAAACGAATAGTTTCGAAGATATATTGATTTGAAATATCAAGTGACGTCACTTCTATGTACATTTTATACGTAGTAATGACGTTTTAGCCCCCACTCCTAACCTTTGATTCGTTATATCTAAGTATCATATTATACAACAAAATATAAAAATACGTGTCTAATATTTTTTCATTACCTAACTGACGGACTCGAGTACCGGTTTTGTAGACACAATTATAGAACAATAGGTTGCGGTCACCGGTGACCGCTTGGTGTTTGACAGTTTAATTTTCATGCCCTGTTATCATCCCTATTATAACAACAATAAATCTATTGATTAGAATAAATTAGTCATAGTACAGATAAACATCTTAATTTAAAATGTCACCAAGTTTGAATCCCTGTACTAGGAAAAATATCCAGTTAGATTGAAATAATGTTAAATTAAATACAATATTCTCTAACACAACAACAACCGCTGTAACTGCGACCGCACCCTCAGCTAATCATAAATTACATGGCATTAATTGAACGTGTATAATAATTATGCTCGTGTAACCCATACTGATATCTTATTAAATATAGTCCCTAGGTGTAGGCAGTGGAGCTTGTTAGGTTACCTAACCAAACTTTAATTTTCGAACATAACATAACATCACACCTTTTATCTCCGAAGGGGTACGCAGAGGTGCAAACAGAAGTAACACCCACTTTTCACTATTTATGTTATGAGTTCCATGTAATAGGGGGTGATCCCATTGCCATATACCGGGCACAATTCTAGACTCCGTGCTACTACTGAGTTTTATAAACACCCAGTAATACTTTGCTCGACCTGGGTATCAAACCCGAGACCCCTTGCCCGGCAACGAGGCAGTCTAGGCAATTTTCTAGTGTTTATATATTCATTATTGTGGTTTTTGTTTTCGATTGCAAGTCATAGAGTATAATTTAACATTAACTATACTTACGGGCAAACAAACAAAACTACTTGTGTTTTTTCTTTTTCCTTTCTTGAAAAATGTTTTCTCATACAAGTATCTATTTTATTAATTGATAACGTATCTATAAAAATATATATAAAAATGAATCCCTTTTATTTATTTTTTATTTATTTATTTATGGATTGGAAAACCAACAGCTACACATAGCAAACAAACAGATAATATAATAACACCAGAGAGCCAATTACAGGTTTTCACGGATAGATTTCACATTATTCAATTATAAAAACACTCACAGTCCAAACAAATTGCATTTAGGGAAAGAAAATAATAATAAAAAAAAACAAAACAACAAGAGCATATACTAACTAAATAAAAACATAAAAAGTGAACACACACCAACCATACTACCGACAATAACAAATTAATAATCAACTAACTTAATTTACTCATCAATAAAAAACTGAACTTTTTCCCTTGGTCACGGCATCACGTATGAATGGCTGGACCGATTTCATCATCATCATCATCAACAGCCTATAAATGCCCACTGCTGAGCAAAGCCTCTTCTCACACGGAGAAGGTTAGAGCATTAATCACCACGCTTGCTCAATGCGGGTTGGCGATTTCAAACTTATAACTAGAAATTATAAGTTCAGGTTTCCTCACGATGTTTTTCCTTCACCGTTTGTCAGTGGTGTCTAAATAATCTTAGAAAGTACATATAACTCGGAAAAAGTCACATTGGTACTTGCCGTTGGTAGGTTTCGAACCCGCACCCTCATGCATGAGAAGTGGGCGTCTTAAACCTCCGACCGATTTCACTAAATCTTTTTTGTTGTATTTGTTATTATTAGGAGAAGGTTCTTAAATCCTGAAAATCCTACGGGAATGGGAGAAAACGGAATTGCGCGTACGAAGTCGCTGACAAAACTGCTAGTGTCTTATACAAGGCAATTTTGCTACCCTTACAATGTTAACAAACGTGATGTTTGTTAACATTGTAAGGGTAGCAGGGTTTTTTTTAAGGGGGGAAAATCATCGAATGACTTCTCCCGCCGGGGTGAGGCGGGAGGGAGTGTCAGACTCTTACTGACTAAAAACCACCCCGTTAGGTTCTCCGCGACAAACATCACCAGGGTAAGCCTAGATACATGATGTATATGAGTACAAGTCTCTAGCAATTGGTCTTTCCCAGTTCTTTTCCAAGACGGTTAGCATAATATAGGTATGTTGAAGACAATATACAAATATGTATATGGTCTAGTAAATTCTATCCTATAGATTCACAACTGGCAAGTTTTGGGTTTTTCGATAACCAATTGTACATTAAGTAAACATTCGGGAATTCCTAATTCATACTGACATCAGCAGGTTCAAAGTTCACCGGAATCGATACTAGATTCAACCGGTAATTCAGTTCATTGATCCTTTGTTTTCTAATTAGGTTTATTTATTTTTTTCGAATATAAACGGTAAACGAGCAGACGGATCACCTGATGGTAAGCAATCGGCGCCATCCATGGACACCCGGAACACCAGAGGTGTTACAAGTACGTTACCTACCGGTCTTTTGGGGATTAAGAATTAGAGAATTATTGGGGCTCCGGGGATTTGGGAGATTGGGGAATTGGGCCTCCGGCAACCTCACTTGCACGATGAAACACAACGCAAGTGTGTCCAACGTCAGTTTTCTGTGAGGCCTTGGTATCCTCTGGTCGAGCCGGCCCATTCGTGCCGAAGCATGGCTCTCCCACACTTAGATATCTTTAGGTATCAAAAAATAGACAGTTAAGTTTAGATACCTCCTGTCATATGTAGTTATGAAACGTAAAATACTGAATTTTAGATATCCCGGTTTGATTTTAACCAAAAATATGTATTGCACATACGGGTACACGTCAAGTTACACGATCCAGTTTATCATGGTCTCGGTTTGTATGATCTTTCTGCATATTTGGAGGTCAGGTTATACTGGACAACATGTTTCATGTGTAGCATTGTATATAGGCAGTAGGTTAATGTACTCTTTTTTATGAAATGTCATTATACGATTTTCAACTGTATCGTTGAGATATAAAGTATTAATTCAGATGATAGTCTAAGAAATAGCCGCGTTATAATAAAATTAATCTCTGAGATTTACTAGAACTGATTGCGTTATTCCAGATTCTATGTTAGTGTCAAATTCATAGAATTAAAGTCTAAGAATGAATGTGTGGGTAACTAACCTAAAATCCCGACTGTCTCTTTTCAGAGTTGCTTTATATTTGATTTAAAATTTTACTTGAAAGTTCTTCTTGCAGTGTCACACGGTCATTTGATTCTGTTTTGTCCGCACCACATAATGTGAACACTATGTTAACAAACAAGTGCGCTCATGTCTGGAGCCGGCATTATACCCATTCAAAACACTTGAAAATATAACATGAAAGAGTTCGGTACTAAAATGAAATCGAAATAAAAAACATTATTTTTAACTCCACGTTCCAATTTCGAAAACAGAAAACAATTATTAACAGTTTCTTCTAAAAGTATTACATAGTACCGCAAGAATTCCATAGATGGCCGTAGTGTCTTAACGGAATCAATTATCTTGGTTGATAAGGTTTCCTAAGAAAATTGTTTTAATTGAATGCCGAGGTAAGATCGGGCTCATTCGCGTTCGTCTTTCTGTGAGACTGTGAGACTCACACATTGTGCAAATACGATGGTTTAACTGGAATTAGTGCGCTTCCATCTTGTCTTATTAGTTAGGGCTGGCACATCGGAAATTGGAACCTTTGTATCTTATAGTATAAGAAAATGTTAGTGTAAGAATAGGTTCATGGTAAAACTGGATTTTATTATGTCACGTGTGTTGGAGATGTACTTACTATATCTGGTCAAGTACCGTCATTATAGACACAATTATAGAACAATAGGTTGCGATCACCGATGACCGCTTGGTGTTTGACAGTTTAAATTACTCAACTTTTTATCACACACAAGATAATTATGATGAAATTAGGTCTTTACCTATGAAATTGCCGTTCTGCACTACTGGCCATTTCAAATCAGAATAATTTTTTTTTGACTAAGAATTCTAATTTCAAATTAATTTTATTTAAAAACATCGTATTTGCCTTCCAGAAGTAGTAATTTCTTTACTGATTAGTGTTGCATTGCCATCACATTTAAATCTTAAGTATTTTTTATTGTTTAACTGTACAATGTCTTTGGTTGTGCTGTAAAATAATGCATGTAATAAATAAATCGTTCCGCGCGCGCCTCAAAGAGCCATCAGTTCACCACGGATGGGACCCAATAGGGCTGATGCCGATTCGGAGCCGCAGAGAACTTAACCGGTTACCGGGTCTCCGGCTCGAAGTGCATGAGTAGAAAGCCCTTAAAAGAAAAGGTACATTAAAAGATGGTGGATAAAAGAAAGTCTTGGCCGTGAACGGGATAAATGGCAAATAAATGGCACGAAATGTCATGTGATGATGGCAGAAAGAAAGATTCTATCTAAACATGTTACAACATACCTCCTTAAGTTGGAAAGGCCCATAGTCTATCACGGACGGTTACTAACTTAAAATAGTTAGTCAAATAACACTGATTAAAATCAACCTTGATTTCACTTAATATCTAACGTCTCAGACCCTTCGATTGTCGAATGAACCTGCCAAGGTTTTCCCAGTGCCCACAATATGTTGTTCTTCAAGAAAGGAGTAAATAAGTTTATTAAGGGTCGGAAAGACGCATGTATTGCAAGCGTTCACCGTCCATGGTAACCACTTACTATCAGGTGGGTCTTTTGTCACCGTCGTGGTGTAAAAAAACGTTCCTAATTAGGGCAGAGGGTATCCATAGAATTTATCCATCTACTTTACTAGATATTTCTTTAAGCTCTTGTCATTACCCTTAGATCCACAGAGTATGGCAACCCTAAACAGATTATCGTAGCTCGCAACACCTTGCGAATCGGCAGCATTTACTCATGCAGGCAGGATCTGTATACTATAGGAATCAACGTCTCGATGCACTACTTATCCGCAATTTCATTAGCTACTGACTTTCATTTCTATTAGATGGCGTTTTGTCTATCTTCGCTTTTACTTTTATCAGCATTCTATTTCTACAGAGAAGGTTTGACTGCCTCGTTGGCCGAGTGGTCGCAAGTGCGACTACCGGGGTATCGGGTTCGATTCCCAGGTCGGGCAAAGTATTACTGGGTTTTAAAAAAATTCTCAGTAGTAGCACGAAGTCTGGAAATGTGCCAGGTATATGGCAATAGACTCATGACCACCCGCCCATGACCACCCGCAACACCAGAGGAGTCACAGGTGTGTTACCGACTTTTTAAAAAGTAATGCGCTCTTTTCTTGAAGATTTGAAGGTCGTATCGGTTCGGAAATATCGACGACGACAGATCATTGCACAGTTTTGCTGTTCGAGGTAGAAAGCTACGCGTGAAGCACACAGTTGTGGTCTGCCAACCATCTATAAGATGGGGATCAGTATGCTATCGTGAGGGCCAATGACGAAAAGATGCACTCCCCGTGGTATTAGCAATAGAAGATTCAAGTCCTTGTTATGTAATTTCCTTTATCAACGCTATTCAATCACGGGGTGCTTCTATAGGCATAAAGATAAGTACACCAGACGCTACAGAATTTTGTATGCTACTACTTAAGTGCTTAATACCTTGAACGTATCAACGCTAAAAATAACTTACTTCACCGTAGAATGAAAGACAGTTATGACGTCATAATAGTACAAATTACATCATAAAATGTCGTAACTTTCATAAATATCAATAGCAAAACCCTCATTTTCATTACTATCATCATCAACAGCCTATAAGTGGCCACTGCTGATCAAATGCCTCTTCTCACACGGAGAAGGTTTGAGCATCAATCACCACGGGTTGGTCTCCCATTCTATAGCTAATAATAATTAAAAACAGAGCCTCGGTCATTGACTTTATACCTTGAAAAATACACAGTAACCGAGTAAATTCAACATTATATTTTTAACAATAAAGCATCAACAACAATGGATACAAATGAAACGACTGCTAATTAATATTTCAATACAATTACGTAGTATTCTAGAATGGCAATTGTTCTTTAATATCTGTAGTCTTATATTTTGGTTGATAAGTCATAATAAGTATAGCTGCCTACGTATACAATTGTATCATCAGCGTCATATTCGTCATCGCTTTTTATCTACGAATTGTGGCAACTAACACGCCAGTTGCCTAAGTGTCCCACTACATAGAGGGTACCCTAGTCAGATGCTGCCAGATATCGCTGTACCCTAATCACGATCACGGTTCTCACGGCTCATGTGGCATAGATAACGGCTATCCGTTACCTATGCCACATGACCAGTTTTGAAACGTCAAAATAGTCTGGAAGTATAACCACCATTAAAGTTACATAGGTTCCAAAATTTATTTTCGTATAGAGATGAAAGCGCGAGAAACTCGATAGTTGGGAAGTAGGTACTCTTTTAGTATGTACCAGACGCCTCGACGACAGCAGCGACACGCCTTGAGCGCGGCAGGCTCGTGAACTACTAGTCGTTTATGATTGGTCCGTCATATTTTGAGTAAAATTAATGTTTACCCCAAATGTATAAATAAAACGAGTAGACGTTCTAATAAATCATTCTGTTCCAAACCTCACTCGTGTTTTTACTTACCATCCTTGGTAAAGTGGTGACCCCGACGAAAGTTCTTGCTCATACCCTAGCATCGACATGGCATCGGAAGAAGTCGAGACCATATCCGTCAAAGCTCGCATACCTTTATTTTGGCACGACCAACCGTCCCTATGGTTTGGGCAATTTGAAACTGTCGTCTACCCGCAGAAGCCCAGCGAAGAAGCCAAATTTAGCCTAATGGTGGCCCATCTCGAAAAAATGGACGTTGAACAAATCAGCGACATTATTATGTCGAAAGACCGCACCGGAAGATATGAGGAAGCGAAGAAACGGCTACTTTCCGTGTACGAGGAATCCGGAGCGCGACAGCTGCACAAACTCCTCAACGATATGGAACTCGGCGACCAGAAGCCATCACAACTGCTCAGACGTCATGCTGGGACTACGTGCAACCATAAAAAACGACACAGATATCTCCGCAGCAGAAGCACTGTATGGCCAGTCACTCAGATTACCCGGCGAAATGTTAGGTGTGAAGATAACAAAACAAACACAATCTCATTACGGAGACGTCATAACAAGTGCGATAAAAAAACTAACCGCTGCACACATTAACACCGATCGACGAACAACGTACATACCTCGCCTACTACGGACGTGTTCCCATGTGTTTATGCGTACCGATGCAGTTCGCAAACCACTCACGCACACATACAACGGCCCGCACCGAGTAATACAGCGGAATGATAAGACGTACACCATACAAGTCGATGGAAAAACAAAGAATGTCTCCATAGACCGACTAAAACCCGCATTCCTGTTAGACTCCGAACTTGAAGCCGATGCAAATCGTGACGCCGCCTACACCACGAGGACTGGAAGACGTTCGAAACCGCCAGTACGCTTCGCTGGGGGGGAGCCATGTACCAGACGCCTCGACGACAGCAGCGACACGCCTTGAGCGCGGCAGGCTCGTGAACTACTAGTCGTTTATGATTGGTCCGTCATATTTTGAGTAAAATTAATGTTTACCCCAAATGTATAAATAAAACGAGTAGACGTTCTAATAAATCATTCTGTTCCAAACCTCACTCGTGTTTTTACTTACCATCCTTGGTAAAAGTATGTCAGACTTGGAAGTTCGCTAAATCAACACGATTACAATTCCATGTGTAAAGGGACAATACAACCTAGAATATAGTGCATTTCATCATTATTAATTGTGGTAATCCTTCATAAGAACCCTCATATCAAAACATCCCTAAAATAATTCACAGTACACAATATCACGCCAAAACTGCACCAAAAACAAAAGATTTCAACAATAAATATTACCTTATCGAAACCAAACCAGATGTTTTCCGCTCTATAAAATTATAATGAACGCGGTCATTTTATAGGGCATGCAAGCTTAAACATACGGTTCTTAGACCAGTCAGTTGAACTGGCATATAATATTTAGTAGGCTGCCGACATCTGTGCCATACATAAGCTAAGGTAATGCAGAATGAAGCCACCTGGTTATCGATTGATAAGTAAACCTTCTTCGCAGCACTTCTATGTACACTCCATCTGTCATGTTCCTTCAAAGCATTTGCAACTCTACGCTTTGGTTAAAGAGTTGAAATTAGATTGAGTAATTTGATAGTGAAGTGCAGGTTGAAGGCGAGTGTCTGTATAATTATGAAACAATAATGTTTTTTTATTCAGTTAACAATCTTGAGATTGTTTTAGTTGTATGTGATTTGAGTTTATAAATGATAAATTCAATGCAGTTATTGTCATGGTTGTGGTTTCTTTAATATTATTTTAAAATGTTCCTTATCTTGATATTACACATAACATGACATCACGCCTTATAGTGTTAGAGTAGTAATCAAAGATTCACATAGTCAATTATTACAAAATTACCATTATTGGGTCGGAGTTCGGTGATATTTCAGAAAGCAAGTGAATCCGTTGGGTCTGCGCCTGATATCTCTCTGGTCCTGTCGGTCTGTTGTCTCATCGGGTTCAAAAAGTGAGGGAACAGAGAGTATACACGTGTTTGAGCACATACTTCTGCACTGTATAGTAACTAGAAAATTGTATTGTGAACCTGATTGAAAAAGATTAACCTATGTAGTTTCTTGCTCTCATATGAATTTACACCTTGGAATGATCGAATAGATTCACTTTTAAATTTTTTGTTGACCTTGAAATGTGCCTTAGACCAGGAGTCTAATTGAAATAAATGATTTTGACTTTGACTTTGAAATATCTCCTGCCTAATAGTAGTTAGACTTGCCACCACGATGGGAATCGATCGGGAGATTTATATTTATAATTATATACACTAATTTATAAGCTATGCTTTCAGTCTTATGTATTAAACAGTTAGCCTTTAGCTATACATCAGCCACCATTTCAAACTTGTAACTACAACTGAGATTTACTATGGGACTCAGGTATTTTATACCTCTATATATATATGTTGTGGTTTACCTTATGTATTGATGACGTCAAAGTCTTATTCACAAACCTGTACCTAGATATTTTATAAATATTTATAAAGTTCATAACATGATTCATTTTCTGTACAAAAAATATATTTATCTTTTAATCTCTAAAGGGCGGACGGCGACCACGGGTAACCAGACCCGAGCGTACAGCGCGTCGCGTTCTGCCGCGCCTCAAAGAGCCATCAGACCACCATAGATATGGTCCAGTAGGGCTGATCCCGATACGGAGCCTCAGAGTGTTTAACGGGTTGCTGGGGCTGCGCCCGCTCGAAGAGCAGGAGTAGGAACGGGGTGATTTTTAGTCAGTAAGAGTCTCACACTCCCTCTCGCTTTACCCAAGGCGAGAGAAATCATTAGATGATTTTCCTCTTAAAAAAAAGCACATATATATAATGTCATCAGTTGTGTTATGAGTCCCATAGGGCTAAATAGGGGCATTGCTACATCTCTCAATCTTTACTATTAGTGAGACAGTTTAAAAAAACTGACAGATCCCCAATTTCAATATACTTAACGCTTTTGTATATCAATTGGAATTGGAGTTGATGAGAGTGACGTAACCAAGGGACTAAATCTCGAAGGGTATCAAAAAGTTGATCCTACCATATTCCATGAACACCGTTTCTTAACCAATTTATTCATGCATTGTTCTAATACTGTATCGCAGATTAAATCAATGCATTTTTATTCGTTACATGCATTGCTAAGGTGCGTCGGAGCATGGCTTAGAATGCATGTTCCGTGGCGCAAGCGTCCGTCAAATCACGATATTGTCTGATGCGGCATAGAATATTAATTGTTTATTAAAAATGTGATTAATAAACTAAAGGCAAACTTTTTAATCCCCATCGGGATTGGTACAAGTAAATAAAGGCACTTATACTAAATTAACGAAGTCTTTTTTTTTGGTTCAAAAAAGTCTTGCGACCACTCGGCCAATGACTGCCTCGTTGGCCCCGTGGTCGCAAGTGCGACTGCAAGGGGTCTCGAGTTTTATTCCCAGGCGGGGAAAAGTATTATTGGGTTTTTCAAAAAATTTCAGTAATAGCACGGAGTCTGGAAATGGGCCTGGTAAATGGCGATAGGCTCACCCATTATTACATGGGACTCATAATAAAAATAGTGAAAAGTGGGTGTTACATTGTACACATTAAGTGCTGTAATGTACACCTCAGCGTACCCCCTCGGCGCTAAAAGGCGTGATATTATGTTATGTCATGTTTTAAAAAAAATGTTAATTGTAATACGTATATGAAACACTACACGTAAACCTTGTAGGCACTGTTCGCATCGCACGTGCCATACGACGAGAAATACCTCCTTGAGAATTACATGGCGTGATGTTTTGAAGTATGAGTTCTTATTATATTTTTCCTATAACTATATTTTTGCAATGACTCACCAGTTATTTTTTGTTTAAACATTTATTCCTTTGTAAGACTATTGTATTACCAAGACAGAACCGTTTTACTTCGGGACGTAAACGAAATAGATTTGACGGTGTAGATATAATAATATGCGATATACATAATAATATGGTAATAATGACTTAAACTGTCAAACACCAAGCGGTCACCGGTGACCGCAACCTATTGTTCTATAATTGTGTCTACAAAACCGGTACTCGACGAGTTAATTAGAGGTAGATACCATTACGTCATGTTATGAAATTAAAAGACAATATGAAGATGTTATTTATTATTCGCTCATCAATAGAATTAAGTCTTATTTTTACTTGACAATAGACAATTATTCTTTTGAGAACAATAGGATAGTTGAATTTAACTTTAAACAGTAACAAATTTACATTAACTGAGAATTTAGTTTATCTATCATGAGCACTGTATATTGTTACACTTGAATAATAAAATTAAATAAAATGGTTCGATTCGTGAATTGAGCGAATAGCACAGGGTCCGAAATCATTGCTCGTATATGGTAAAAAGACTACCCTATACGATATATGGTATTCGGAACATACTTAGAGAATAGTTAAGTGTGGGAGAGCCATGCTTAGGAACGAATGGGCCGGCTCGTCCGGAGTGATACCACTGCTCCAATAAAAACCGACGTGAAATGACGCTTGCGTTGTTTCGTCATGTGAGTGAGGTTACCCTGACTTCCCAATCTCTGAAACCCCCACAATCCTCAAATTCCCAATTCCCAAAAGGCTAGTAACGCATTTGTAACGCCTCTAATGTTGGCGGTGCCGATTGCTTACCATCAGGTGATACGTCAGCTCGTTTACCGGCTTACCCCTTAAAAGAAGCCCACCTATACTGTGTAAGTTTGAAATAGTCCCTCTATTTCAAACTTACACAGTATAGGTGTAGGTAACTCCTACCTCTTCATGAATTAAAATGCATGATATATTTTTTTTATTTCCCCACATTGCATAGCATTTTCTCCTAAGTCGTGGGTGCGTTTACAAATATACAAGTTCACATATACATGACGCCCAGACCCAGGCCCGAAACAATATAGGGAGCCGAAGAGGACTTATCGGGTTGCCAGGATTCCGGCTCGAAGTGCAGGAGTAGGAACAGGGTGGTTTTTAGTCAGTAAGAGTTTGACACTCCTTCCCGCTTGACCCGGGCGGGAGAAGTCATTGGATGATTTCCCCCTCAAGAAAAAAGGCACGAAACAATAATTTGTGGATCACACAAAGAGTTGCTGCGTGTGGGAATAGGGTAGATGAGATGACTAATTTTTATTTTAATGTCCGTCTGGTAGATTATTTAAAATCATTAGACACTTATTTTTTATTTTCTTACGGAAATGAATAGTGTCGAAGATATATTAATTTGAAATATTGCATGGCGTAGATTTATACTCTAAAATGACATAGCTACCTCCCACTCCTAAACTTTTCGTTATATCTAAGTATCATTTTATTATACGACAAAATAAAAAATACGCGTCTAATATTTTGTCATTCCTCACTGATGGACTAATTAGATTTTTCATTTTCACACCCTATCGTCATCCCTATTAGCAGAATACACGTTGCGTGGTAGTCGGTTGTCTAGGTACATAGCCAACCGTACAATCAATATAACTATAATGTTTATATTTTTGATTTCCATAGAAAACAATATAAATCTCAATGCGTACATACATACGTTTTCCAACATCATTCCCTTTCGTAGCATGCAACACATATGCAGAATAATAATTTAAATCAATAAATATTTAATTATTTATTACGTTACGTAGAAATTAAAATTCGACACAATAAATAAATTCCATGTTTTCCCCAATAACTCATATTATGTATATTGTATCGTAATTACTCATTGTGAAATGCGCACTGAGTCAGGATTTAAGGAAAGATACAAAATTTGTATCTTTCCTTAAATCCTGAAAAAATTAACACCTATTGGTAAATATTTATGTAATAAATATTTATTTAATAAATATTTACCAATAGGTGTTAATTCATAAAATCTTAAAACCAAAATGTTAATAAAATCAGTATTTTTGAATACAATAATTATGCTGAATTACCTGTGACCATTCTATACCTACTTATTCCATTATAGACCTTATTTCCAATGATTAGAGATTACTTTTGTATGAACAAATGTTGTGGATTTTTCATAATCGTGGATTTAAATAAAAAAAACGAATGACTCACTTATATACACTGAGCAAAGCTCTACTAATTTCAGGTCACAAGGGGACTCTTCCTCATGAGCAGCATATATAGAGGTATACATGCTTAGACCGTTATTTTTGATGAATTCAGTATTTTTGAGTATTTTCTGTTTTTTGACAATCCTGGTGTGTGACTCACTTAATAAGGTTTAACAAAACAACGAGGCGACTTGCAGTTAAGATATGAATGTACGTACACGACAACAAATCAAAATACACTGGTTTTGTAACTTGTATATTATGGTCTTGTTTTTCGTAATTCGTAAACTGTTTCCTGTTTATTTGACACTATAAATAACGTCACACTTATAATTCTTTACCTAACAAGACACAGACCAATGCAAAAATATAGGTATTTTTTTATATATTTGACTGGCCCATGTTTGACTACTATCTCGCCTGATGGTAAGCGATGATGCGGTCTATGATGGAGCATGACGTCCTATAAGCAACCTCTTCCCTCGGGCCTATTTTTTTTATTGGGAAGAATCATCCAATGACTTCTCAAGCCTTGGGTTAGGCGAGAGGGAGTGTCAGACTCTTACTGACTATGATCCACTCCGTTCCTACTCCTGCTCTTCGAGCCGGAGCCCCGGCAACCCGTTAGGCCTTCCGCGGAATTCCACTCCTTAGCAGTACGTACAAGGAAGCTTGACTATTTGGGCCCCGTTGCCAGTAAATATTGTAACATAACTGGTAAGAAAGTGGATGTTAAATTGTATACAACATGTCCTTCTATCTACCGTTCTTCAATGATGAAAAGATACTTACTTATACACAAGTGCAGTCGCGGTAAAAAATGAAGGCAGTAATGACAATAATGTTAGGGCATCGTTAGGCGAATGCAGTTTACTGACACGGAAACAACTCGGTCACTGCTCGCCTGTCGATAAAATTCGATGAATAGGCATTAATATCGATAACGCATGTCACATGACTTTTATTTTAATTTTATTGTGTCATAGATTGTTTGTCAATTTGTTTGATAACTTTAATTATGTGCTCGAACTTGAAGTGTTTAAAAATAGAATATAGTTATTTCTAGTATGATAATTTTTGCCAAAAGTAAAAAGAAGTCGAAAGTCAAAATCATTTATTACAATTATACCAGAAATGCACTTTTGAACGTTAAAACAAAATATAGAAATATTAAAAAAAAATGTCAGTTTCTCGGCCAGTCCTCTAGTGAAAGTATTTGCTCGTTGCAAAATGTAGGTTCCTATAGAGAAGAACGAGTAAGAGACTCCATAAGCTACTCCATAGGTTTAAAACTCGTTTCTAATTTAATTAATTCCAATTAAAATATATTTATACCTCGTATGTATTTTAGTCCAATCTTCGTTTATATTAGGTTCGCGACAGGAATCTATAAAAATCTTTTTTTGAATAATTATTTTTGTGTTGGATCACGCATTTATCGAGGAAGGCCATAGGCTATAAAACATCACACTACGACCAATAGGAGCTGAGCAGAGCGTTTGAAACCGCGCGGAAGTAGCTAGTCTTTAATATGAACAATCTATCTAATAAAATACATTTTAGTTATAGATAACGAATGACAATTCAGAGCTGTAGATCATGAAAAAGTATACAATACAGCATTTTCAGTCAATGCATTTTTCCTTGATAAAGAAAGAAACACAAGGTCGTGCAACTACACAATCTTATCAATAGCCATTATAACCTGAAACAAATGCAGTTGACTCATTGGTCATGAAAAATAACTAAAAAACATCATGAATAAACAGTGTTGGCGTTAGAGAGAGACAGCGATACGCCAACATTTGAATCAACAAATTAAATCAAATACAAGACGCAATTGCATTCCCCCTTTGAATTTCAATTTGGTATTAAGTATAGTTTACATTACTCGTTTTGTTTTTAAACATTAAAGAAGTAAACAGAATAGACAGTGAAGTAATCGACGCGTAATTTCCTTGTATTGAGCTGGTTCGGGTTGTTGTACACTCGGGGCTTTCCGAGAACAGTCACACACACGCGTGGCCAACGTTTGCGCACACACACACGCGGCCGCATCTTGCAACTGTCGGCGCGCGCGCAACTCCGCAGTGCTCGTTCCGAGTTCCTCAGTTAATGAACTAGAATCAGTTTATTTATCGGTTTCTGTTTATTTTCTGCTATTTTTATTGGATTTTTTTGGATCTTTTACCCTTTGGTGAGTGATTTTGACTTCTTTATTAGTATCTTAAAGTTATTTATATTTGTTTCAATTTTCAGTGTGTTTATTCAGTATTTAATGGTAATTTCTGTGGTCTCATGTGTTTCATGTTATATTGTCACTTCTAGTGAATGTTTTTTGTCCTTCGGTGAAATAGTGATTGCGGTGTTCTTTTTTCAATTTACAACGTACATAGGTAGGTATTTTATGATCCGACGGATTCGTTTTGGTTGCCGGTATATTTTGCCGTTTCGTGTTGTATTGTATAACATTAAAATATGATTGGTTTGAACTGTTTTACTTATTTGGAATTTCAATTTCTTTTATGATTGGTACCTACGTATGGTAGTATGGTATACCTAGGTAATTTCTAGTATCTGAAGATTATATATTATATTTACTTCTGCCAATGATTTCGCTCGCATTCCCGTGGGGGTAAAAAGCCTATATGTTATTCCAGACTACAGTCTACCCCTGTTCCAAATTTCATGCGGATCCCTTCATCTGTTTTGATGTGCAGGTAAAAAACAAACAAACATACAAACTAGCATCTATAATATTAGTAAGATTAGTTACTGACACTTAATGTTCGTATTTTTTAAAGATTATTTAACTTGTTCCTATTTCAGTGTCTATGACTATAATTTAAAGTTTTTGTTAGTCTAATTGCCGTATAATTTGACGTATTTTCCAAACGAATTTTATAGAAATATAGTAGCAGTTTAGTCAGCAAAAACTTAGTCCTAACACATTTTCTGTAATACGATAAACAGAAATCAACAAATACCGACAAATTTTCTATAACATTATTGTAGCATAATAGGGTAGTATCCTAAATTATATTTTAATGTCCGTCTGGTAGATTATTTTAAAACATTAGACACGTATTTTTTATTTTCTTACAAAATTAAATACTTCCGACGACATATTGATTTGAAATATCGTGTGACGTCACGGTTTACTACAGTTTATAGGGTAGCGTGACGTAAAGACCTCCCACTTCTAAACTTAACTCCATTTTATCGAAGTATTGTTTTCTTAGACGACAAAATAAAAAATTGTGTCTAATATTTTTTCATTATCTAACTGACGGACTAATTACGTTTTAATTTTCATACACTGTCTGCTACCCTATTACGCTGCAAAATGGTAGACAGAAATCAACAAATACCTACATGGTACAACACTATAACAACGATATATATATATATACTAGCGGACCCAACAGACGTTGTCTTGCATATCCACTTGAATGTAGGTATATGTATTCATTCAAATTAGTTCACATGTTTAGGATAAATAACCTAAACGTCGACTGCAGCGCCATCTGCCGGGGTGATTTGTGAATCTAAACCATTCCCAGATCCCCTTGAACACATATAAAAATTTCATCAAAATCGGTCCAGTCGTTTGAGAGAAGTTCAGAGACATACACACTCACAGATGAATTATATATGTATATATATATATATACCATATATTTCAGCGATATTAGTTTCAAATGACGTGAAAACGTTTAACACGGGTCTCATGAATTTTAATTATGCATAACATTGAGTTTTCTTAACTAATTTGAATAAAAATATACTGTATTGGTTAGTTTAGAGGCCATTGAGCGTAACTGATAGGTTACGCTCATACCCGTATATGATTATAAATCTATTGTCTATATATATAGGTTCGATTGTGGATAGATAGCCAGTGTTTAATAGTAACTTTGGAGTTTGGAATAATAATTGTGGCCGGTATCAGGTAATTGGTTTGCTCCTTATTACAATTGACCAATAAAGTGAAAAGTGAGTCTGTTATACCTGCTAAAGTCTTTTTAACCTTCAAGCGGGCGCGCGGTCTTTTGTAACGGGAGCGGGCGCGCGTAACCGAATAGACCTATGGGATGAATAAGACCAAGAAAGCAATAATTATGGGATAATCGTTTATTAATTTGTACTAAGATACAATATAATTATCTTTAAAGAGAAATTTGTCAGAACAAGTAATTAAAATTATGAAAAAGAAGCAATTATTAAGTCACCTAAAGTATCTCAAATATTCTTCGGATCAAAATAAAAATTAAGACCCGTTTACATATGTTAGGTTGGTTTATATACGTAGACCATAAAATAAATAAAAAGTAAGGATAAAAACTCTAAAAACTCATTAATTTTGATTTTATTTTCGTCTGAGTCAGTATTCTAGTAATTTTTCAGATTTTGCTACTTAGTAACTTTATCGCGTCCTGTAAAACAGCTATTTATTTCCGAAAGCTACAAATTATTCTCATCTAAATCCGACAAGGATGATATCACATCAGATAGATGTTCTTCTAAAACTATGTGATGAGAAGTTTCAGAGCCTTGGTTGCTAAGCTCTGATTCACTCTCTTCTTCGTCTTCTCTTTGTAATTCCTCGATTACTGCACTTTGCGATAACCATAAACGACTTAGTTATTAAAAAAAACGCTTTAAAACACCAAAACTCCAAGCTGAATTAGATAATATTGACATGTGTATGTCGCGTTGAGCGTCGCGCGTAACCTATTCGACGACAGGCGCGTGTAGTCTTTTCAACGACTGCGCCAGAGCCTAAACAATTGTAATTTGTGGAGTGGAGAGAGCGCTTCATGCAACGGAATAGTTTTTATTTTACTCCTAAAAAGATAGTGACAGGCTACTAGAAATTAGAAATGCATGTGGCAACTAAAAATAAAAATACGAACGAAAATTTAACCGCGGCCGATTCGACTACGCGCGCCCGCTTGAAGGTTAAAAATGTAAATGAGAGCGTCCCTAAAGTATTGATTATGTTTTATATTTATCAAAATATAAAACAACATTTTCGGCCGAAATTAATAACTGATATCTGTTGTATTATTTATTGTAGTTTAAAAAAAAGTCGTCTCACACTAGGATTTTCTCCTGTGTCGTCGATGCGTTTACAAACATATGATTTCACATACACACCTGGACCCGAAACCACAACAATTTGTGGATTACACAGAGTTGCCCCGTGTGAGAATCGAACTGTTACACGTTGCGCGGCTGCTGATTGCCCAGCCACCGCACCATTCCGTCCAAAATCTGGTTGATAAGGATCGATTTTTGATAGAAAATCCATACAACTGGTGTCATTTTTTGGTTTTAGTATAGTGGGCATAACGTAAAATTAATCGAGTACCCTCGAACAATAATCGTTAGCTATTTTACAAAACATACCTACATAATGCCTTTTTCGCACTATACTAGTAATTTGGTCGAGTAGTGAGTACCTATTTAGTAGTTCTCTCTCCCTTTGATTTCGGGACAGGCGCGAAACAGAACTACTAAATACTCGCTACTCGACTAAATTACTAGCCTAGTGCAAACAAGGCATAAGTTACAATTACGTTTAGTTTGAATGTAATTTTGTATGTATTTATTATTATTATCGTCATCATGTACGCATTATTATCAGTAGCTTCCGCCGGCGTTTTAAGTCCTACGAGATAACAATATTATCTGAATAAACAATAACATTGTTATCTGAGTAGATGTAATAATTTCGAACAAATAACTATATATAGTTACCTACCTCTTACATTCATTGGTCATAGTTTGACAAATATTATCACAGATGACCCGTACAAAAAACTGTCATTTTTTACTTGTTGATTTTTAGCCTTACGGAATAAAGTAGATGACTATTTTTATTGTTATGTCCGCATAGTAAATTATTTTAAAATATTAGACACATATTTTTTATTTTCTGACAGAAACCAATACTTTCGACGATATATTAAATTGATTTGAAGTATCGCGTGACGTCACTCCTATGTAAATACGTTTTATAAATACTTAGAAATGACATAGCGAGCTCTGTCTCCCAAAGATTGATTCGTTTTATCTAAGTATTGTTTTCTTATACAACAAAATAAAATATGAGTCTAATATTTTAAAATAATCTATCAGTGAGACATTAAAATAAAAATTATTCATACTTTATTCTATTAAGTAAAAAATCTACAAACAATAAATTGACAGGAAACAACGCTCGCGTTGTGTTTCGTCATGGCAGTGAGGTTACCGGAGGCCCAATTACTCTCCCTCCCTCCTCAATCACCCCAATACCTGAATCCCTAACAATCCTCAAATTCCTAATCCCTAAAAGATGGTAAAGCACTTGTCACGCCTCTCGCGTTCTAGGCGTCTATGGGCGACGCCGATTGCTTACCATCAGGTGATCTGCAAGATCATTTACCGGCTCATATCACAAAATAAAATCACACATCACAGCGTCTTGTGTTAACCAGCTGTCTGTAGGTACTAACAATTTTATTGTCAAGCTATGACCTTATATAATAGGTACCTAAGTATAGTTATATTGATAAAGTTCTTGCAACTATTTAGATAACAATGTTATCCAAGAAAATATACCTCTACATATAAGTATAGGTAGGTACTAACTAACTACTACTACGTTTAATTGTAATAGGTTTTAGCGAATGAGTGAGTCAACAATTAGGTATTAGGAATATATATAGTAAAAAACCCACTGGTTGTAGTGGTTATTTTGATGAAAGATATCAAATTAATTTTATTTACTACGTAGCGTAGGTTTCGTATAATTATTGTGTATAGATACACTTTTTGTATGAAAAACCCAAAGGTATTTGTTAAAAACTGTGTAATAAATACGTTTTCCAAGTACATATTTTCGGTTTAGTACTCAGTGTTAACGACATTTGGCTAACGGGGTAAATATCAGTATTTTCCATGGAATGCATATTAGCTACTATCTGACCTATACAATCCTTTACACTCCTTAAATATCAAATTTTTATGGATACTTCTATTTTTATTAATCTTCAGTAGCGAAATCTAAAAATAACAATCTGTAGTTTCCAGAAAAACAAAAAGATATTTAAAATCCGAACGTCCGCCATTGTTCTCACATTGATTGACACTAGCCTAACGTGATTAACGTGCCTAGCCTGATTACGGAAATATTAGTTTTATACAGTTCACAATAAAATCCATAATTCGTTATACGATATGAAATATTTAAAAAAATGTAATCCAAACTTGCCCTCTCTTTGTCAACGGATACCATCCGTTCGAATATTTTCTTTAATAAAATATTCATTTCTGATTTCCACGAATAGTCCGATATCGGAACTTTTGTTGCAATGTTCGATTTATCTTTATTCATATTGCTTTTAATTATTTTTTTCTTGTATTTATTGTTACTTAATAAGTACGAATTACAGTTTAATTATACCCGAAACCGAAGAGGTAGCTAGGTGTATGATGTGGACAGGTAGATATGTAATTTTAGTCACCATTGAGCAATCTAATAGGTAAATTCTGTGTAATAGGGCAGGGACAACCTTACTGCCATACACTGAGAACAAACAGCCAACCATGACCTGAAAATTAAGTGTGTAACTGAGGTTTCCAGAAGCCTCATCTTCCAGCCAGTCAGGCTCAATTGTAATTCCTCTGGTGTCGTAAGGGTCATGAACGGCGTTTAGTGCCTATCATCATGGTGATATATTTGTGATCTGCTCGTCATTATTATCATTATCACCATCATCAGCCATAAGACGTCCAATGCTGGACAAAAGTCTCTCTCTTAATCCACGTCTGACGACAGCTCGCCACTTGCATGCAATGGCTCCCCGAAACTGACAAAGGCCTCAGTCTACCTAGACTAACCAGAGTGAGTCATTTTGGTGAGGGGGGGGGGGCAATCATCAAATGACTTCTCGCGTCTTGAGCAAAGCGACGTAAAAAGTAAAAAAAAAATCGTTTACTTTACATCCTTTTCAGTTTACGTTAGTTAGTAAGACTTGTAATAAGAACTCCTTGCTTTACTCGTGACTCGTGTAGGCCTCCTCTAGTGCTTTCCATTTGTCCCTGTTCTTGGCGATATTCATCCAAAGTTTGCGAGCCACTTGGATTATGTCGTCTCTCCACCGCGCGTATGGTCTGCCTCATTTTCTCGTGCCTGCCGGGCTTGGCCAAGAAGTTAGGACTAAAAATCACCCCGTTCCTATTTCTGCACTTCGAGCCAGAGCCTCGGCAACCCATTAACCTTCCGCGGCTCCATAGAGGCAATCCAGCCCCCGCTTCGGTCTTACGATCCATGGTTTAAGCATTCCAGTAAATGCCGTCAGTTTCGAGCGATGTGGCAAGCCACATTGCAGGTCACTTGACAAGTCTCTGCTCATCCCATACATATAAAATCTTGACCACCATACTATTGCTGTGAATTTCGAAATCAAACTATAATGCTTAGTACCGCAGTATAATGTTCAATCAAAACGAATCAATTCATTCGTCTTTTGATAACAAAACTAGCGTCGAGTTTCCAACGTTTACTTTATCGATAGAAAATTTGAATTTTATATGAGCAACTTGAAGTGACGTGACAGCGATTTGAATACATCATCATGCACATATTTTTTTTTCTTTCTTTTTAACGACAAATACTTCCATAGTAGACTTGGTTCCTACATTAAAGATGATAGTGGATATCTTTTAGGGTTATAACCAAACTATTTTAATAATAAGGGTGGTTGAAAACGGTTTACCGATATTGTAAATTCACATGAACAGTCCGAAGTACACATATAATATGCGATTCTCGCTTATTTCACTAGTTACGTTGAGTTCCGTGTAATTATGTGGTTGAGCCTGGGAACTGGTATCAAATCCAAACTCCGTATCTATGATACGGAGTTTGGATTTGGACTGAGAACAGTTCGATAACCCGAAAATCCTCAATAGTGTTCCTTTGTTTTTTTGATCGTTTGGCCATTGAAACAATTATAAAACATACAATAAAAATTAAATATCAACAAAAATCAGGAATGAATCAAGAACACACGAGGTACATGCGTAAGAATCTAATTACTACAAGATTTATTATTCATAAACAATATTACGTTATTTCCTTTGGAGTTTTTCCTTATGACACCATTTAACGTCATTAATAGCTTTACCAACGTAAGAAAGGTTAGTTTTGCGCACAGACAGACATAAATGACATCTATAGGTACTAATGTATAAAGCTGAAGATTTAGTTTGTCTCCTTGTTTCCATGCGCTAATCCGCAGAACTGCTGGTTCGAATTTGAACATTCTTTTTATGCTGGATAGTCCTTTAAACGAAAGAAAGGCTTTTTTTATAAAATAGAAGGCAAACGAGCAGACGTATCACCTGATGGTAAGCGATCGGCGCCGCCCATGGACACCCGCAACACCAGAGGAGCCACAGGTGCGTTGCGGCCCTTTTAAAAAGGAATACGCTCTTTTCTTGAAGGTTTGAAGGTCGTATCGGTTCGGAACTTAACACCGCGGAGAACTTAACGGGTTATCGGAGCTTCGGTTCGAAGGGCAGGATTGGGAACGGGGGTTTTTAGTCAGTAAGAGTCCCTCCCTCTTGCTTTCCTCAAGACGCGAGAAGTCATTTGATGATTTTCCCCCCCTCAAAAAAGGACTCTCTCTACCTAGAGAGAGTCTTACTAGACTACCTAGTCTAGTACTCTAGGTAGACTGAGGCCTTTGTCAGTTTCGGGGAGCCATTGCATGCAAGTAGCGGCTCCGGCTCCTCCAGCTGCTCCAACTGGAAGGGCAGGAGTAAGAACGAGGTGGTTTTTAGTCAGTAAGAGTCTGACACTCCCTCCCGCCACACCCAGTTTGCACCCACTTGTTTCGAATTTGACGATTATTTTTGTGTTGGGTAGTCCAAATATCGAGGATGGCTGTAAAATTATTATTTTATGATAGTCTATGATCTATAAGAGCCGAGCAACAAGTGGAGCCGCGCAGGAGTAGCTAGCTAGATATAAGGAAAATTGTACACAAAAATATTTGTAAACTTAATCGCTTTGGCATTTAACTCAAATCGTAACTAAATTAAACTTGTATCGTGTTGTTTTAAGACTTTGAGGAAAATATAAGGATGTTTGTAGGTATGTAAACAGACCTACTTTTACTCGGTTAAGGAAACTTGTTAGTTTAACTTTTGATACATGCAACTGATGCAATTTCGTGCAATTGAGGCTGTACAGTACAGCAAATAGTTATATCTTGTTCCCACGCGCTAATCCCTAGAACCGTCGGTTCGAATTTCAAAATTATTTTTTGTTCTGGATAGTCCTTTTATCGGGAAGGGCTGTATGCTATTTTAGGAGCTAGGTAGGAGAGCCTAGTGTCCTAGAGGAGGTTTCTTCTTTTCTTCTAGTAGTAGTGAAACTCCGATGAGAGGTGTGGACTAGAATGATTTTATTCGCCAAACTACGCTACTTATATTTCTATTTACATATTTACAACTAGACAATATCAGATATAGTTAAGTAATATTTTCGACCAATAGCGGCGCGCCGGCGTGCGCGGGGCGCGCGGGGTGCGGGGCGCTGCTTTGCACACGGCACTATCGGTTCCTTCCGTATAAGTATGACCGCGCGGCGCGAGCGCGTGCATTTCTCCGAGCGCCGGCGTCGAGTGAAGACTGAAGACTACCTACAGATGAACCAATGAAGATACGACGAATGCAAGTGCTCCGGCTCCGGCTCCGCTTGCGCTGCTTGGCTGCTTGCTTAACCAAACCGCTTCTTTCGAAGCGATCGCTCGCGGCACGGTGTGATAACGCTGTTGCCGCAGTGATTATTATTGTTTCTATGCGATAGAGTCGTAAACTGTCTTTTTCAAGACAATTTGTTTCTTGTTTCTAAAACGGAGTAAGTCTAAAACTTTGGTAAAGGTATTGTGGAAGGTATATGGTAAGGTATTCGGTGGTACAGGTAACTGGTAGGTATGTAGTCGTGCGGTGCGGCTACACTATAAAACATCACGCTACAATCAATATATAATCGACTACACAGTTGGCGTGGTGGTTAGATAACTGGCTGACGCGCAATGTGACGCGGGTTCGATTCCAGCACGGAACAATTCTTTGTGTGACCCACAGATTGTTGTTCCGAGTCTGGATGTCATGTGTATGTGAATTTGTATGTTTGTAAACGCACTCACAACACTGGACAAAATCCTAGTGCGGGGCAACGAGTTTTTTTTAAAGAGAATGTTAAACCGCGCGCTTCTTCTAGCGCTAGCTTCTGCCAGTAGCTTCGCCCGTGTTCCTGAGGGACAAAAAGTGGCCTATGTGTTGTTCTAGACCATAATCTACCCCTGTTTGAAATTTCATCTTTACGGTTTAGCTGTTTTGACGTGAAGGAGTAACAAATAGACAAACACACAAGCGTTGGCATCTTACTAATATTATTACATAACATAACATCACGCCTTTTATCCCCGAAGGGGTAGGCAGAGGTGCACATTCTACCACAGTACAATGTAACACCCACTTTTCACTAGTTGTTATGAGTCCCATGTAATAGGGGGTGAGCCTATTGCCATATACCGGGCACATTTCCAGACTCCGTGCTACTACTGAGAATTTAAAAAAACCCAGTAATACTTTGCCCGACCCGGGAATCGAACCCGAGACCCTCTGCCCGGCAGTCGCACTTGCGACTACTCGGCCAACGAGGCAGTCATATTATTATACTAATATTATTATACTTAAATATCAAACTCAATTCGTCTATTTTATACCGCAGTTGGAAGTGTAAAGGTAGATTTTTAAATAACCTAACAGTCATTTTTTATTGTTACAGTGTCAAAATGACACCGAAATCGAACAGCTGTTGCGGGATCAAACTCCGTCCACTATGCTTCATGATCGGATACTTGCACCTGGTAAGATTTTTACTATTGTATACATACAAGGTGTAGTTTTTAAACAGTGTCATTTCTCGGGGGCATGGCACAGAAGTCATAAACGTTCAATGTTAGAGAAATATCTGAGTTTCAAGCGTAGGGCGCGTGAGTACATTGGCGGAAAGCTGGCAGTTTCATAACATCTTTCATAATTTTTCACCTTGTTGTAACATAGGACAAATTCATATACGAGTCACAAATATATTTATATGTATAATGATATTTATATTATATATAATTATATATATCTATACGATTATATTTACGTATTTTATGTATGCTTTTGATACCCTTTTATTAATTTGGATAAATACCACTATTTCTCATGACTGTTTTGCAGCTTACCACCTACCACATACATTTCTGCACTACCCAAAGGATGACTGGCAGAGAATGCTGTTAGCATTAAGTCCTCCTTATGCAATTGTATAAAACTTAAATAAATAAATAAATAAATAAATAAATAAAATATCGATATCTGAGTTACCTCCTAGAAAATGACGCAGCTTTAAAACAACACCTTGTATATGTCGCAGGGATATGATAAAAACAGAGATTTGGTCAATTCCCTAAGGGATTTCATCAAATCACGGAGGATGTTAAAATAACAACACTATTTTATCATTTCCCTGAACAAATCTAGGGCACAGTCTAGGGATTTGATCAAGTACCATAACTGGTTCAGTGAAATGATAAAAATAACATCTTTTTGCTTGCGTCAGCGCGGCGGGCGTCCGTTGCGTTCGCGTAGCGAGTCAAGGGTCAGTTGAGCGCACAAACCAAGATGTCGAAGCTATGCTACAGGCTTGGTTAATTGACAATGACACTAAAAATTGGGCAATCGGCTGTTATTTTGTTCAATTTAAAAAAAATCCTTCTTTTATCGTACTATTAAACGTTCACCTTACAAAGCCTTATTTGGAGCAGAACCAAAAACAGGACTCCGATCTACTCATATCGACAGAATTACTCGATAAGTTTGTTACTGAAGAGGATTTGGATCAGTTTCTTAAACAGCAAACCGTATCTTCTACTGAATTAATTGACAACAACGCTACAATTTCAGAGGAACAACTAGCGGTTGAATCAATTGAAGCTAACACTTCAGAGCAAGTTGTAGCTGGTACCTCAGCCATACCGTCTGAATCTGCTAATATTACTACATCGATTTCAGATCAAATTGACACTAATACCTCAGCTATACCGTTTGAATCTGCTAACGTCACCACTTTGACTTCTGTATTAGGATATGCGGCATTAGGTAAAGAGGCAATTTTAACGTATGAGTTGTACTTTGTAATTCACGATGCCATAAATCAGCTACGTATAGCTACTATATAAATAAATATTTTTATTTATGGCATAGATTTTAAGAAATTTTTATTCATTCGCTTTAAATATAATGTTCTATTTGTGATTTTTGAGATCAATGTTACATCATACTACACCTACTAATTATTATAACTACGTGTGTAATTATAAAGAAACGTTTAAAATACCATAGAAAAGTTTTTTATCATTTCACTGAACCAGTTATGGTATTTGATCAAATCCCTAATAAAATTGTGTTGTTATTTTAACATCCTCCGTGATTTGATCAAATCCCTTAGGGAATTGACCAAATCTCTGTTTTTATCATATCCCTGCGACATATATACTTTCTCTAAACCATCACACACACACACACACACACACACACACACACACACACACACACACACACACACACACACACACACACATATAATAGTTATTATATACTATAATAGTTATTGCCCGCGACTTCGTTCGCGTAAAATATGAATTTGAGATAACCTTCTTTTTTGATAAATTTTCCAAAATAAAAGTAGTCTATTTTACTCATTAGTACATCGGGTACTTGTCCCGACAAAATCGGTACAGCCATTTCAGAGATTAGTCAATACATACAGACAGACAGACAAACATTGTAAAAAATGGTATTTTGATATGTTTATGTTTATGTATCGTATGCATGTAGTAAAAAGCGGTTATTTTAATATTTCAACCAGACTCCAATTTTATTTATCTGTCTGTATAGATTTATATAATTGTATATAAAACTAAAACCACAAAGTGAAGAAAGCTGTCATTTGTCTTTTATGCAGTGATAGGTTACTTTTACTAACTTGTATGTTGTGTATAGCTTAGCATGGCATAAAAATGGTATCATTGCTTACGCCGATAGGTGGTAGTCAAAACCAAACTTTATTTTCTTAAAAGTAAGGAATTAAATGTGTATTTTACGTAATAATAGTTGTAATCAACCGCTCAAGGCTGATGTTGCATGAATAACAGGAAAGCAGAAACTATTAAAATTGTAAAAACAATTCCTTATTTGTCAGTGTTTGGGAGCCTTACAACCTATGTATACATTTAGGTACATATATTTTACTATTATGTGTAAATCTTGTTACGATTCAGAACACCAGAGACAATAGGACAACATGGTATGAAAATTAAAAATCGAATTCCGTCCGTCAGTTAGGCAATGAAATAATATTAGACGCGTATTTTTTTATTTTGTTGTCTAAGAAAACAATGCTTAGATAAAACAAATCATAGTTTAGGAGTGGGAGGTAGCTACGTCATTTTAGAGTATAAATCGTACTCAAAAGTGTGTCAAGCGATTTTTCAAATCAATATATCTTCGAAACTATTCGTTTCCGTAAGACAATAAAATATACGCGTATAATGATTTTAAACAATCTACCAGACGGACATTAAAATAAAAATAGTCATGAACCCTATTTTAAACCATTTTACAATTTATTAACAATTTTGAAGTCTATCATTAATAGGTCCTTCTATTAATAATTTGGGATGAAACCAAAAGTCTTCGGTTCATAAGAAGTTATTTGGTAAAAGCTACAACTGTTATGTTATGATGCACTAAGTTAATAGTACTTAAAGGCATTGAACTACTACAGCAGTCAATCAAAAGCCACTTTGTTTTAATATATTACTAACTAGCTTCTGCCCGCGACTTCGGACGCTTAATCCCGTTTTTCCGTTCCCGTTAGTGATTTTCGGTAAAAAGTAAAAAAGAATTGGATAAAAATCCTATGTCCGTCTCCTAGTTCTAAGGTACCTCTCCGCCAATTTTCATCCAAATCGATTTAGCCGTTCTTGGCTTATATATATATATACATATATAGTGTAACTAACACGACTTTCTTTTATATACAGATATATGTGGATACAGACATATACATAGATTCGAGTAGCTCTATATTATACGAAAGAATGCCAATAATTCTTATTTGCCCTTAAAATAGAGTACTCTATTCATTTGTGTTGCTTTGAATTTGCATACAAAGACTGAAATATAACAAACATTGTTGTATGTGGGTTAGAATTCCGTGTATGTAATTTGTTTATACTTGGGCACTAATAATAGTAATCGTTAGTAAATAATTTGTTATAGATAGCATTAGTAGAAGTACTACCGGTTAAGTTTGTCTTTGTTTTAGCAAATCGATGTTACTAGACCTCTTTTTAATATCATCATTATATTTTTTCGACCCGCATTCTGAATCTCTCTTTTTGGCCTTTTCATTAACAAATTAACTGTTTATTATTGTAGTTGACAAAATATGTATTCTTGTTCTATAGCCCTCTATCAGATCAGATGATATCCTGCCACAGAATTATTTTTCCTTTTATAGCTTTTCTCACACTATAGATGAATTTTGTAAGAATTCTTTTTGTGGATTTGGAGGCAAATTAACAGACGGATCATATGGTTAGCGATCAGCGCCACCCATGGACACCCGCAACACCAAAGGAGTCACAGAAATGCAATATTTTTGGTTTGAAGTCAAGAATGTATATCTTTTTCGATTGTTGCAGTAATAATAAATGCAGTCAAGAAATGAGACCGATCGTTGGTCTTGGCTTTATCTATATCACTAAGACCAATAATATGATTTTGAAAGGCGTCTTGTGGGAGGAAAACGTAAGCCTTTTAGGGCATAAGACGCGTGTCAGGTCAGTTTGGGGTCACAACAAATTTAATTAATTCAACCCACAACTAGTTAGGGGAGGCAATGCCAACTCGTCTTCGGACTTAGACCGTTTGAGACTCAATTGACCCATTCGATCAAGTGTGTAATCACTATTAGCCTATGGAATAGGCCTAGCAAATTTGTCAATAATTATATAGACCTCGTTCCGATTCAACGCTTCGAAACGATCGAAAGCGAAACGTTGATACAGTTTAAAGATGTGCTTATACTAGGGTTTGCTCGTGGCTTCGTATACTTGTAGGAACTTGAGTTTCTTTTTATATCGAAAGAAATTTTGAGAAAAAAGTTCCTCAAGCCTTCTCTGGACTTTCGAAGAAAGTTGTCTGTGAAATATCACCCTACTATGGTCAATAATTATGGTTTAATATCGTCTGTCAGTCGCTCAATCCTCTATCACTAGTAAAATGAACTAAGAAAGCTAGTATATATAGTTTTGTTCGAAATTTTATTCACGTCCGAGTAAAAATTTCTCATAAAAATCCCTTTCAATACTTATCTAGATTCCCCAAACGACCTACATGCCAAACATCTTCCATGTCAACTGTCGAGAGTTTCATATATACATACATGCGTATTGATTGTCAATAATAATTATATGGCGACCGCATCCAGCCAAAGTAATCGAACCGATCAGTTACGCGTCACATTGACACAGCTCAGTACCCCAATATACTAATCTGCTCTGATTATGAAAGGACGGGCGATACATACCCGCGGGAATTTCAGTTTCCAAATTGAGTTTTAGTGCAATCTGTTGGCTAGCAATTAAACTGTCAGATGTAATCAAAAACTAGTTTAGATTGTAAAAGGTTTTAGATAAAAATTTTGGTTTAGTGACCAGAGCGTAAGGGATTGCGGTTTTTGGGCGGTTCGTTTTTGGAAATACCCAGTTTATTTAATAATAGTAATAATTATTCGTTATAGATGTATGTATGAAGGTTATAAACTCATTACGCGAGCATGAGAAGAATGTGAATTCGATATAGAATGACCAGTATTCTCTATTTTATCTTAGTTTTTGGGGACTGCTAACGCTTAAGTGACAGTCTTGGTGTCATACTCGTTCATAGGAAATAGGGTAGTTTCCTAAATTAAATTTTAATGTTCGTCTGGTACATTAATTTAAAACTTTAGACACGTATTTTTTCTTTTTTCACAAAATTGAATACTTTCGACGATATATTAATTTGAAATATCGTGTGACGTCATAGCGTGCCACATTTTGTAGCACGTTATGACGTAACGACCTCCCACTCCTAAACTTAGCGCCATTTTATCTAAGTATTGCAACTTACTACGGGAAAATAAAAAAATACGTGTCTAATATTTTTTCATTATTTAACTGACGGACTAATTAAATTTTAAATTTTGCTACTACTCAATTGTTACGTCTTTCTTCCAACCGAAGTATAAGTTAGTCTGCAACCTCAATCATATAAAACTGAACATATTAGAGGTAGTATTTCATTATTTTCAACACCATTTTTTAGTCATCCAGTTACTAGAACTTATATAATCACACCATCTCCTCGCCATACTAAACCAAGTTCTAAAATACCTAAACTCCGTTCTAAGAAACTGCCATCTGCCGTTTAATTACAACGATGAAATAAGGGGCCGGATGTGGCATCGTGTATTGTTGTCCGCATTATAAAGCGGGTATCGAGTTGCACCTGACGCATTGTTCCACGAACTTTGTACCGCGTTTTATGTTGCAAATTATGTACTTCAAACAAGGAAATAAGGGCTTTTTATTAAAGCGTAGTTAAATAATAAGAATACGGATATTGGGAATGGGGAACTCCCTGAAATTTGTCTCTAAGTTTCTGGTCTTAAAATATGTATCATCGTATAATTTCTTTTTGACTTTTATCTATTGACTGCTTCGTTAGCCGAGTGGTCGCAGGTGTGACTATAGGGCAAGGGGTCTCGGTTCGATTCCCGGGTCTTGCAAAGTATTACTGGGTCTTAAAAAAAATCTCAGTAGTAGCACGGAGTCTGGAAATGTGCCTGGTATATGGCAATAGGCTCACCCCCTATTACATGGGACTCTTAACATACTTAGTAAAAAGTGGGTGTTACTTCTGTGTGCATCTCTGCCTACCCCTTCGGAGATAAAAGGCGTGATGTTATGTTATGTATATTTCTTTTCCTGACCTAAGTATCTCAAATTACTCTGGGTCAACGCAATATCACGCAATATCTTCTTCTTTTATGCTCTCTTATTAGACGTCATCAAACCACAACCTTATTCTTCTTTCTTTTCTTCTTCTTCGTTCTTTATACAATTTCTAGCTTCGTCTTCACACCTATCTCTTTATAATTAGTCTTAAAATAGCATACCTACATATACAACTTCACGCCTGTCTCCCATGGGGATAGGCTGAGACTATGGAACACCAGTTGTTGTGTAAACTCATACATACATCGTTAGGTTTTTTAAAAATTAATCTAGAGGTACAAATAAGGCTTTATTTATTTTTAAGGTATTTTTATGCAATATTACATACATAAAATTTTTAAAATTTAACAATATACGGTTAAGCCATCTAGCTACTTATCAGAACTTGTCCTTAGTAGCCATAATATTCTTCATCATCATCATCATCATCAATAGTATAAACAAAGTCGCTATCCACCGTCTGTCTGTCCCTATGTATGCTTAGATCTTTAAAACTACGCAACGGATATGGATGCGGTTTTTTCAGTACATAGAGTGATTCTTAAGGAAGGTTTATATGTATAACGTATGCAAATTGCACCCGTGCTAAGACGGGGCGGGTCGCTAGTTAAGGATAAATAACAGTATGTACCTATTACATCTAGAGAAAGGAGGAAAATGTCATAAAAACAAACGATTTCTAATCAGAAACACCCACTTGCATGACATGACATGTTTGACTCATACTCATAATAAAACGTCGTTCAATTTAAAAATAAATTTCACGAGGCAATTTCTGGTTTAATATTCTACAAGTTCATATCTTTGAAGCGGAGAGTGATGATAAAAATAATTTCCTGTTTCGTCGCGTTTGTTAAGGAGACAACATACTGTTGAATGGCTCATCTGCTTATCTTGCTTCAGTGGGTCAAAAGTCACAGAGAAATATATTACAGTACGAAGTTTTTTAAAGAAGGTTGTAATTGGTTTCATTAAATTTAAGATTTTGACTTTATTATATTGTAAAATTTAACTTTGCATCCCGAAAATAGTAGGCGATGTATGTGGGACTATTTTTTTATAATTATTATTACCTGTAATTACCATACTTCGTGCAAATAAACAATCTTATTCTTATTCTAAAGATTTTGATGTAAAGGATTGTGCATATGTAGTTTTGAATCTGTCAGATAAAAATATTATATTCGATTGTTATTTAAAAGTCACCTAGCTATATGATAAATAATATCGCGTCATCACCTCTCTAATCCAGGGTATATCTTGACATTGTCTTGATATAAATCTACTTAGCACAAATATGTGGTTCATGATAGTGCATAATGTGTGAAAAGTTAAATATTTTTTATAAGAAAGAAAGTGATACAGGTAAGTGAACCTGTTTTAGCAGACAGAGCTTCGAAACAGTGTGTGAGCTCCTTAAGCAAGCCAGTCAATTTTTGTAACCGCAGACCCACTTCACGAAAACATATACATATAAATGTGCACACATACATACATTGTTGAATGTTAATAATTATTTTGTCCTATAATAATTAGAGGTACATTAACTTTCGTTAAACTTAATTATGTAGCTTGGTACACTAGTAAAAATTTATATATTATATGTACATACAGGATGGCTCGAGTTGATCGGCAAGGTTCCAACAGTTATCAGAAAAAAAAACTCATGTAAAACAACAGCCTTTAACACTACATAATATAAAACAAAGTCGCTATCCGCCGTCTGTCTGTCCCTATGTATGCTTAGATCTTTAAAACTACGCAACGAATTTTGATGCGGTTTTTTTTCGTAGATAGAGGTATTCTTGAGGAATTATGTATAATACATGCATATTGCACCTGTGCGAAGCCGGGGCGGATCGCTAGTCTACTTATCACTCGCAGAAATCGGCAATATTGTTGCTAGAGGAATGAATATTGTGGATCACATTTCATTAAAGAACATAATATGATGTTCAACACCATGTAGTTTAGTTAACACATATCGGTTGGATCTTTCCCGTTTTCAGTATCTCACATTTATGGTGATCAATAAAATGAACACAAACTGGGGGTTGGAGGCGAATAGGCGCATGTACCCTACTATGTATTATGATTAGAGTTTTCTGTCAGTATGTTTATATGAAGCGAGTAAATCAACAAATAATATAATGTAAGATGTAACTAAATTCATCACCGATATACAAACACCATTGATGAAAGATCTATATACGTTGTACTAGCTATACAAAACCAGTTTATCGTGACCTCGCTTTGTATGATTGTTCCGCACATTCGACGTTCAGTTTATACTGGCTTTGTATAGAGTCATGTGTACCGTGTTTACAATAACATCGCCAGATCATATTACATATTATAATAATACCCTGTTTTCAAATAATGTGGGTAAATAATAACTGTACTGTTTCCTTGAGAGATATTTTTCCAGCATTTTTTTTAAGAAATAAGTACTTACCTATGCTGTTTGGCGCAAAAAAACGTGACGTCACAATACACTATCTCGTAAAAAATTCATAGATAACTGTCGTTTTTGACAGTTCAGAAAAAGTATTGAATTGGACTAGTTGGCAAGTACCCAATTATTTACATAATAAAAGGAAAAAGTTAAAATGTGAATCCGGAATTTATATTCATTGTCTTTTGTTATTTTGGTATCTCGAAATTTTAGAGATCACAATAAGTAAGGAGATGTTGTCCTGTTGAAATATCATCCCCTAAATTTGTTCATACAAAAGTAGTCTCTAAACATCATAAATAAGGTCTATAATGTAGTTAGTGGAGAACGGTTATCGGTGACCGCTTTAATTATGTTGGTCATAAAATCAATTATTGAAAATGTGATTATTTTTCAATATTTCATTGTATTGAACAGTTTTGATTAAGGAAACTAATAAACTACCCAATTATAGCAACTATCCAAAGTTCAATGTACCAGACAGCCGGTATAAATTACCTGTGGACAATTTAAAAATGGAATTTACACGCTACTTAAGCTAGAGAATAGAAGACTCAATGTAGTTATACGAGTTTGACATAAATTTTGACATACGTTTGTCAATCCTATACATTGATTTTGTATGTTTCATTCGACAAGCGTTTAATCGCCATTTTGTCTAAAGAGGCTGATCTCATCGGTCGCTAAGCAACGGAAGACGTTAAAATAACAGACTTATGTTTGTGTTTCCAGCTATCAAGTGTGGTGGATGTTGTCTGTCATCTATTGACAGTCGCTATTGTCACCAATGGGTTCCAGTGCGATGTCAACAATGAGAGCGTGAGTAATGTTTAATTATATTATAGAAACTGTTTTGTTTTCATATAATATTTTTGATATATCTAATAATCATTTGATATAATTTTTAATTGTTTTATTCACTCTTAGGTTTAAGAGTAGACCCATTTTGTTTTCAATATAAAGTTTTATAACATTTTTTTCGCATAATGATATCAAACCTTAAATCGAACTTAACCTACTTGTTCCAATGTAATCCATGGGTCGTCTAATCAGTATTTACCATAGAATAGTAAAAACCATTTACACTAGGTAAGATTTTAAATTAAGCGCAAACAAATGAACATAATCAAACAAAATTATGTCAAAATACAATTATTATATCAAATAAGATTATGTGAATGTATTGTTATACCAAATATTAAATGAGAATTATTATTATTTTAAAAAACATTATGTGAAAGGAAGTATACCGGTCATCTATGGACAGGAACCATTATAACCAATGGGTTTGTGTGCATGTGAACAATAAGAGCGTGTGTAACATGATGATGATACATCGTATTGTTTTGCCTGGAAAACAATGGAAGGTGTCTCTGTCTTCAAGAGTTGGAGGCGATGGCATAATTCTTATGAGATTGTTATAAAATCCTACCTCATTGTGACTGTTCGACAAGCCGATATAGAATTACTCGGTTTTTCTGATTTACAAAAATTCTTAGTTAATAGGGTAGTTTCTTAAATTTTATTTTAATGTCCGTCTGGTAGATTTATTTAAAACTTTAGACACGTATTTTTTCTTTTCTCAAATAATTAAATACTTTCGATGATATTATATTAATTTGAAATATCGTGTGACATCACAGTGTGTCACATTTTGTAGCACGTTATGACGTAACGACCTCCCCCTCCTAAATTTATCTAAGTATTGCAACTTAATACGAGAAAATAAAAAAATACGTGTCTAATATTTTTTCATTATCTGCCAGATCAATTAGATTTTTAATTTTATATCCTGGAAACTACCCAATTCTCTGCCTCATTGTCCGAGTGGTCGCAAGTGCGACTGCCGGGCAAGGGGTCTCGGGTTCGTTTCCCGGGTCGAGCAAAGTATTACTGGGTTTTTCAAAAAAATCCCAGTAGTAGCACGGAGTCTGGAATTGTGCCCGGTATGTGGCAATAGGCTCACCCCCTATTACATGGGATTCATAACATAAATAGTGAAAAGTGGGTATTACATTGTACAGTGGCATAATGTACACCTCTGCAAACCCCTTCGGGGATAAAAGGCGTGGTGTTATGTTATGTTATGAAACTACCCAATTATGGTATCTGGTGTATTACGGCTAATATGGCCATGGATGGACAATAAATAACTGCCAAAAATTAAGCATTATCTTGGATGGCATGGTAGTCTATCTACATATCTCCTCTATCTCCTCGACCATCATGACAATCTTAGCAATCTTGGCCGTTTCTCTCACCACTTCTTAACCACCTCGTATGTCATCTATTTTAGCTTATAGGAACCTTATAATGATACAGAGGTTGGTGTTAACAGGTATGAGACTATTGACTTCTTGCGCGCTTCTCGTACATACGGGTATATATCTTAATAGAAAAGCAAATTAACTATTCTGGTCAATCAAATAAAGAACGGGTTGCAAACTTGAAAATATACGTCACAGAAAAAAATTCCAATCGGTTCACGTTTCTCGTACTCCCGTGTGTACAATTGCGCGATGGGCACTCAACTCTCAAACACGCGAGAGGTTAAAAACTCGATAAGAAATAGGGAGACCAGTGTCCAATAACATTTTTACGTATAAATTCTGAAGAGGAAAAAATTCGCTAGCGTCTATTAAACCAACTTCACTTAACTTTTTTACATTGATAACTGTATTCCACCATAGTACAAGTTTTTGTACCTCTACATACATTCTTATAAAAACTGTAATAACTAAATATAGACTTCATAAAAAATAAAATGATCGTGATTTCATTTGTAATCGTTAATAGTTAACTCGATAT